>JAFVLL020043770.1:0-30493 GCA_021397915.2 Tor tambroides
ATGTAGTTTTTCACCAGGAATTTCACTTTAAAAAAAAAAAAAAAAAAAAAAAAGAGTTTAAATAGTTTAAATAATGCAGGCTGACTGCTTCAGCAAAAGCATATGAGCATAAAAGCGAAAGATATTGTTAACAATTAATATCCCTGCACTCTTACAAAATAAAGGTTCCAAAAGGGTGTTTTTGCAGTGATACCATAGAAGAACAATTTTTGGTTCCCAAAAGAACCTTTCAGTGAACAGTTCCTAAAAGAACCATTTTGAAGAACATTTTAAAAATCTAAAGAACCTTTTTCGACTATAAAGAACCTTTTCTGCATTTGAAAGGGTCCTTGGATGTTCAAGGTTCTTCATAGAACCATTGATGCCAATAAAGAATCTTTATTTATAAGAGTGTACATGAATGGGATTTTTACTCTTGTAACCAACTGTTGCACTGTACAGGTTGTTCAGTAGAGTTTGTGTTTAGCATGTTGCTATGTTAACATACTCTAACAGAAACAAGAATCGTTTAAAATGAGTCTTTTCAATTAGATTTGAACTGTTTTATCTGATTCATTTGGTATTGGATGTTTTATAAGTATATTTGGGAATTCCTTAAAAATATTAAAAGAAAGATGCTAAAAAATTTTATGTGAAGGGCCAAAAATCTAACTTGACTGAGGGCCAAAAGTAAATGTTGCAATATATCCAAATATATTATATTAAACTGTATTAAATATTTAAGGAAACAAAAATGTAAATATTTGTTTTGATCAAATTCACTTATATTGTTTTTTATTCCAATGCAAAAATAAAACAACAAAAAATGTTAAAACAAAAATATAAATAAGAAATGAAGATATGCTTCAGTTGCATGGTTTTTTCCCCCACCTATTTTTAAAATATTTTTTATATCATCCTCTTCTGGTATAGCATGGTGCACCAAATCAAGATCATTACGGACCAAACTGTGGGCATTTTTGTATTAAAAGAATTGGAAACGTGACCACAATCATCAAATTCCCATCCTTATTTATAATTAACATTTATCATAACTCATTCACCATCTTAGATGGACTTTTTTCACAGAGCTTCTTGCAGTGCATAATGGGATTGCCTTCTTTTTCAGCAGATGCTTTTTATGATTTATGATCAGATAAACATACAATCAGCCTCACAATCACAGTTTAACTGAGTAATATTGCGGCTCTTTATAAAGTCAAAGACAAACCATGTGTTATTTACTTGCCAAAGCAAATTTGATGTACGATGCACTGCAAGTGTTAATTTTGGACCCTGAACACACACACACACACACACACACACACACACACACACACAAAAGCACAAATGACCAGACAGAGTCTTCTGTATGACACAGACCTTTAATTTATTTTTGTATGTGGAAAATATTGCTGCTGGAGAGTTGGAATATCTATAGGACCAAAAACGGAGCATATACAGACATTACTGTCTATAGGGGCCGAGGCACGTGCAGTGATGTGGTTTTATTCTCTCTCTCTCTCTCTCTCTCTCTCTTTTTTTTTCTTTCTCTCCATTTCACTCCATTATGTTTGAAAGACTACAGGACTTCACGCAGTGACTTTTCTTATTTTTATACTGGACGAGCTCAACCACAGTGATGCTGAGTATCAGTTGCATTCTCTGAATGAACTGCAGATTACGATCTTCAAAAATTCTTCAAATAATTTAATGCAACATGCAGATTTTACAGCACCAAAGACTTCCTGAAAGTATTTGCTTCATATTCACTATTCACAAAGTGAGTTTGTTCTTTCCTTTTTTTCTTTAAATGCAGTGAAACAAAGTTCTGAGTCGTTCCTGTTCTGCAGCACATTTCTGCTCTGTAACGTATTAAAAAAAGAATATTCTGTTGTGATTTAAAAGTATTTCTTTAAAATAGTTCAGCAGCCTTTCAAAAATAGGTTCTGGTCAAACTGAGACACTTCAGCTTACAACTTCTCAGTGAAGATTGACAATTTACATGAGGATGTAAACTAGTTTATTAAGCCACAATTTGGTAGTATTAGTGAAAAACCTATACATTTATCACTAAATAAAAATGATATTTTGAAGAAAACACATTTTGTTTAAAACATTAGAGCAGAAAATGGAATATTATCAGTTTTTTATTTTAGAAGTAAATGATAAAAATGAATAACTAAAATAGAAAAAGAATGTTCATGTAAAAGAGAACTTGTTTTCACCCGATAAAATTAAAGTTTAATACTTTATAGAGTAAAATAAGACATGATGGAGACATGAAAATGTGTTGCATAGCAGGAAAGATGCTGATTACAGGTCAAATATTTTAAAAGGAATTTCTGGGGGATGGTTTTATGTTTTTAACCATTTAAAACCTTTTTTGTTTTATTTTACCAAATTGAAATATTTTGTGTTTTATTAGATGTTACTTTTGTATATTTTGAGATGCTGTTGAACATTGTGAATATTTGATTGGAGTTAGACTGAAGGCACAGTATCACACAGTGAATGACAGAGACCGGCAGTAGAGGGCGCTGTTATACAAGCGTCTGCCTTCAGAACATTCAGTCTTGACATGAAGAACAGAATGAACCTCAAAGCATCAGGCCAGAAACCTATTTTTTTTTAAATACAGCAGGTATTTACATCAATCAGAAAATTCACAAATTTGGTTTATAAACCACCGTTCCATAATAATGCCATGAAGTGATGTAGATTAATTGTCTTTGCTCAGAATATATTTTGTAACGACAACAAAAAAGGATTTAATTTTTGTAAGAGTGTTTCTGAATCACAGAAAAGAAACTAAGCATTCCTATTAAATACGGAGAAATTTAATGCTTTAGATGCTTTTATTATTTGGCTCTTATCTATCTATCTGTCTGTCTGTCTGTCTGTCTGTCTCTCTCTCTCTCTGTCTGTCTGTCTGTCTGTCTGTCTGTCTGTCTCTCTCTCTGTCTGTCTGTCTGTCTGTCTGTCTGTCTGTCTCTCTCTCTGTCTGTCTGTTTGTCTGTCTCTCTCTCTGTCTGTCTGTTTGTCTGTCTCTCTCTCTCTCTGTCTGTCTGTCTGTCTCTCTCTCTCTCTCTGTCTGTTTGTCTGTCTCTCTCTCTCTCTGTCTGTCTGTCTGTCTCTCTCTCTCTGTCTGTCTCTCTCTCTGTCTGTCTCTCTCTCTCTCTCTCTGTCTGTCTGTCTCTATGTCTCTCTCTCTGTCTGTTTGTGAACTCTTCAAGGGTTTGTCAAGCCAACACCTGATTTTGTCTTAACATTTTTTCCGTTTAAAGATTTCTGATGCAACAAGAAGCACTTTAACAAAGAGAATTTTTATTCAATACATACCGTTTAAGGAACACACAATAAATACACATTATAATAGATCATTCATAAGAAATACTGAAAACAGAACGAGAACTGCGATTCTAACTGGTAACATGATATGACGACTCCTGTCTGCTGCCAGTTCATCCGGTCCCGCTCTAGTACAGGCTTCAATGACATTACATCTGTACACGTGTCTTTCATATCCCATAATGCATCAAAGACTGAGGTCTGTTGTACCAGCACTGTGTGTGTAAGTCAAGAGGTGAAGTAAAGACAAATCTGGACCAATGTCCAGACAATAAATCCTAGAAGGCAAAACACAGAGTGAATTTGCTTTTTTGTAGAATCTGAAACGATGGCAAAAATGAATTCGAAAATGAAGGCATTCACTTTTAAGTAAACCATTGGTTACTCAAGCCAAGGCAGTGATCCAATGCTGCTGCCCAGATTACCATCGCAACATTCTGTGTTTTCAGTCATTTGAAAATGCATCTTCTCTCTTTATTTGTTTTATCTTTAAAGGCAAAGTATGTCATTTCTGCACCGCTGGTATAGCCATGAGTGTTTTTCAGGATGTTCTGGGTGGATGCTCAAAATTATGAAATTGTTCAATATTATGACAAGTCTTAAAGATGACTTTAAAAGTAAAAAGTGACAAAATTCTGAGGTATAAAGTCAGAATTGTGACAAAATTTGAAATTATGAGTTATATACAAATACAAAAACATTTAAATTATGACAAAAACTATTACGACGACATCAAAAGTCGATGAAAGTCAGAATTATGAGATAAAGTTAAAATTATGACATCCAAGACAAAATTGACAAAAAGTAAAAATAATGAGATAAACAGTTGGAATTTGCCAATAAAAAAGTCATAATTATTACAAAAAGTTTTAAATTGTCAGCAATTATATCAACAGGAGAAAGTGACAAAAAGTCAAAATGATATAATTTTGACTGTCACTTAGTATGTCACAATTATGATTTTAAATTTAAACTTTTAGTCATAATTTAAAGATTTTTACATCATAATTATGAAAGGTACGTTTCTATTATGTGCCAAAAATGAGTTTCCATAGGGAAAGGTAATCGCACACCACTCAAAGCAAAGCATTTTGAGGTATATTTCATGTTTGTAGCATAAAGACTTGTTTAATGTGTGAGGTTAAAAGTCTTGCTTATTAGTTCTGCATGTTAAAGCTGGGATACAAGTTTTAAAGACACACTTCACCTTTAAGGATCTGGTTATTTCATTACCGCCCCACGAGGTCACGCTACAATGTTGATGACATAAAAGGCATTTGATTGTCCTATCTTGAGCTTATTGAGGGACATTCTCCATTGGACAATGACTCTATATCATCAAGAGGATAAACAAACTGACAGATGCATCGTAAGGTTTGTGCGTTAAAAACAGCTTTATCTCAGCTCGTCAGTGCTTTAAGGTAATATTTCACACAAAAATGATTATTCTGTGATTATTTAAACACCCTCATGTCATAGCATAAAGATTTTTCATCCAATTTCTCTTTTTTTAGGGGACAAAATAACAGCATACGAGTTCGGAATGACCTGGATGAAGGTGAGTAAATAATGACAATGTTCATTTTTAAGTGAACATTCCCTTTAACATGGGAGGAAATCTGATGTGAAATGAATTCACTCCTTTCAATGAACATTAGCTTTCATGTGTGGCATTATCACGCTGTAAACTATTGCACTTAACAAATTACTCTCCAGAATGATTTATTCAGTCAAAGCTGATTTTTAAATTAAATAACCATGACAAGAATTATTCTCTTTTTTCAAGTTATTGAGAGAATATTTTCACATCATGCCATAAAATATTTATCACTATAAATTGAGAAAAATCACCTTCCTGGCCTCCATCCATTCAATACCTTCAGTTATGCAATAAATGTAAAGTATTAGCTTGTACAAACCTAATATGAGTTAATTTGTACTCTAGACTTCGTAATTTAAACACTCTTAAAAATCATCTTCGCCTGACGGAAACGAAATGCTTCGTTCGCAGTAACTTGATTCATTTCAAAGTGCATTTCATCAGAAATCCCTGTATAATCCCAAAGATAATTTAAGACTTTAGTATCTCAGAGTTTCATAAAACAAAGTGTTTGATCATTTTCTTTATGGTAATCTGGTTTAAAAAGTTAAATCTGTTATCTAACTACCTTCTGTCTACTATCTGCCATTTTAAACAAATGCAGATAGATATGATATATATATTTTTGTTAGTGTCATGGAAAAAACATCCTTCACGTCTCCACTAAAAACTTGGAGATATGTTATAAAAACATCATGTAGGGCTGTGTTCGGAATAGCGTGCTAACATACTACTATATATACACTATGTGTATTTACTGCAGACCATACTGTATCTAAAAATGCAGTGCACTTCACAAAAGTAATATGAGGGACAATTTGGTTTTCTTGACTTTTTCTAGACATAATTTAAACACAAATGTTTCATGACTATATATAAAAATGTGTACTGACTTTTTCCATTTTTTATTATTATTTTAAAATAGTTGCTAGTATACTATGAAAGCTTGTTTCTGCCACAAGATGAAAACAATAAAAGGTAATTATGACATTATATCTCAATTCAGATTTTTTTTGTCTCAGAATTCTGAGAAAAATGAAAAAAATTGCAAGATGTAAACTTGCAAAGAATTGTGAGATATAAACTCGTAATTGCGAGAAAAGTCAGAATTGAATATAAAAGGCACAGTTCCCTTTTATATTTTGTGGAAGAAACTAAAAACAACTGCAAGATGTGCACTCGGAATTGTGCGAAAGTAAGAACTCTGCATTTATATCTTGCAATTCTTTTTTTCCAATATTTATTTTTGCCATTGTTTCCTTTTATTGTGATAGGATAGTTTAGAGTTGACAGGAAGCGTATTGGAAGGTCCCGGGATTCGAACTCGGGATGCCCATAACAGCGCTGTATGTCGACGCACTGCCCGCAAGGCTATCAGCACTGACATATATCTCACAATTCTGAGAAAAAAGTCATAATTGTGAGATAACTTCAGAATTACAAGAAAAAAGAGTTGAAATAAAAATTGCAATTACATTTTTTTGATCCTGTGGTGTAAATACGCTTCCATAGTATATAGATAATATACTACACAGTAAGTAGTAAGCAAGTATTCCATTCCGAACACAGCCATAGTCATGGCACGGTACCAGATAGCCCCGCCCCCTTTAGTGCTCAGGTAACAATTGATAGTTTTCAGTCACGTGACCGGCTCGAAGACTTGGAGGGCAAAACATCCATAGAACTGCTGCACAAGCGTGTCAATTTTTCATCTGTTTCACAGCCGCAAATATTTAGATTACCTCACAAAAGAATAAAACAAAGGTATTTCTGAACAAAATGCAAGTTTTGGCCATTTGCAATCCATATTAAGCACCCGCGGCAATATTTCAATCATAAACAGTGCGACAAAACTTTGTAAAAACACTTAAAGTGCCTTAATATATTTAAAACAGTAATATTAAAAGATCAAATTCAGTAATCACCATATTAATGATGGATAGCTTACATGGGCAAGCAGATGAGGCCAGAAAAATGAACGCAGTCCGTTAAACGGTTCAGTGTTTTCCTTCTAACGGTTTTCTATGGGAAGCCATTTAATGTGAAAATTTGCACATTGCGTTTATATTCTGGCTTCATCCTCTTGCCTGTGCAAAATATACATCATCAATAAGATGTTTACTGAATTTCGCCTTTTAATATCTGCGTTTTACAACATTATTACTTGATGCAATCTGCGTAAAAATAACTGGCAGTCAGTGGAGCAAAGCTTCGTTTTGCCCGCCAGGTGGGCGTTCCTATAAGGGTGTGACGTCACGTGAAAACTATCAATTGGTTGCGGTTCTGTATAATATCAGGCAATGGAAAAGTGCAATTATGTTGAGGAAATGTATCGTGTTCACAACTTAAATATCATGGTTTTGGTTTTGTAAGCAAAGGCAAATGAACAGCACACATTTTTAGAGCCGTTTTCATGCTTTCACCAACTCTTTAAAGCATGAAGTATGTGTACGAAAACGCAACAGTATTATTTTCTCTTTTACAGTACATCAAACTCTTACAAAACCATAAACCAGCGATGAAAGCTAAAAAACATGCTTTTATCAAACATTTAGATATACACTTACTTCAGAACACTAACAGCAACAATCTTTTTTTTTTCTGTTTTCTTTTTTGCACCACTGACACAGATAGCTACATAGAAAAGTTCTATCCACATTTCTGCTCAAAATTAGAACTTTTGAAATTACAAGAAACATTGCACGAGCCTAAGGCCAGGAATAGACTTTATGCTAGTACGTAAACGCTTGGCCAACGTTTTGCAAGCGTGGACCTAAAGTTCACCCAAAAATTAAGATTCTGTCTTTTATTCACCCTCATGTCTTTCCAAACTTTCTTTCTTCTGCAGAACATACAAGAAGTTAGTGTGAACAATGTTAGACTCCAAGCAATATTGGACCCCATTTACCTTCATTTTATGGACAAAAAACACATTTTTTATTTTTTAAAATATCTTCTTTTGCGCTCCAAAACAGGTTTGGAATGACATAAGGGTGAGTAAAATCATGACAGTGTTTCATTTTTAGGTGGACTGTCCCTTTAAGTTCTTGCTCCAGTGGTAATAAACCTCAAGGGGGCACTAGAATACCTACTAATGTCTGTTTATTTAAAAACAATGGGTCTCATTTATCACTAAGCACTTGTACGCATAAATTTGTGCTTGAAATCTGTGTACGAATGTTTCGTGAACAAATCAAGAAGTTTCGTACTAAAATTTAATGCAAATTTACGGAAAAAAAATTAGAGCAACTGAAACCACATGTATGAAAAAATCAAATACTGGTGGCATTATAATCATGTTCAGATGAAATGAGTCATATTATAATCATGTTAGGATGGATTGTCACCACCTTTCTCCCCGTTATGGATGGCCCTGGCTGAAAGCGATAAAAGGCTGTAAAAGAAAATGTTGTGCGAAAAATACCCTTATATGGAAATGGCTTAGGTGTGTTTTATGCAAATTACTAAAGTCAGTTGAGGTTGAGAACGCACATAGACGCGTAGGCAGAAATTTCGTAAGTTCTCTTGTATGTACAAATATTCCACGCAATTATTAGTGAATAAAACCCTTTGCGTTATTGAAATCAAGCTTGTGTAGCTAGAAGCGTTTGCGTTAACGTACTTGCGTAGAGTGTTTCCAACCTAAAGCTTATACGCTCTGATTTTGCAGTTTAAATCGTTTTTGTTCTTTGCAAAGTTCAGTAAAAATACATATTTTTGGATCCGCCAAACGTTAAACAGGAAAACGAAACGTTGATGTGCAGAATCGAAGGCTGCTTTTATACTCTCGTGCCGCTCTCTGAATCTAAACCGGAGTGGGCTCAGCGAAAGCGTCCAGTAAAGTAGGTCCTTTCGTGTTGTCTGCTAGCGAAACTTCGGGCAGATTGTGAGACATCTCCTTTGGCTGTTCAGCTATGTAACAGTTCCCGTTGGCATTGTAACTCGTATCCTGTGTATTGTTGTTCAGATAGTTTTGGAATTCCATCTGGCTCAGCTCTCCTGATTGGCTGAGGAAGGTCCCCTTGGATTGGACGCTTTTATCCGGCTCTGAGGCGCAACAGCCAATCACGGCCAAGTGGTGATTGGCGTATGGCTGCTCGGGCTGCTGGGAGTAGTCCGTGTATTGGTCAGCGGTCACATTGTAAGGACCCTGAGACATGACCCTACTGGAGTCATTAACCCTGTCTTGATAAGACGCCGTGTCCCCTACGTAGGGCTCACTAGATTGGTTGGCAGAGGCTAAAAGTGTGGGCGGAGTAACGTTTTCCATTTGGTAGTACTCCGCGGTGGAGTTGATGAAGTAGGAGTTGCCATTAGTTTGGTTGTCGGACGCGACCGTATTCTCAGAGTAACACATCACGGAGGGGGGCGGAGCCACTTCGCTATTGGCCAATCCCGTGTCAAACTCCTCCGTCTTGACTTCATCCTCATTGTCGTCTTCCTCCTCAGAGTCGCTGTTCGCTAAACTCTGCGTGCTGGAATCGGATAGACTGCACAGACTGCTGCTCTCGTCCTCGTCGTCTTCGTTCTCATCTTCTTCGTCATCTTCATCCTCTTCCTCATCTTCCTCATCCTCGTCGTCATCCTCCTCCTCCTCCTCCTCCTCCTCCAAGGTGTCGTCCATGTCGTCGCCGGCCTGCAGATGCATGATGGTGGTCTGCGGGACTGTATCCGGGATTGCATATTCCAGCGCATGCTGGCCTGTCGCCAGCGGGCTGCAGTGACCGTTTGGGTCACCGTGGAAACCGTTGCCGGTCGGCGCGACGACGCCGGAATTCTGCTGCTCGCGGCTCTTCTCGAGTTCCAGCTTCATGATGGTGTGTAGGAAGTGAGTCCGAACTCGGATGGGGTTAAACTCGATCCTGCCGGCTGCGTTGCTGCAGCCCTCTTTTGTGCAGCCGCACGGGAACGACATACGGTCCACCTGTGAACATCCAAGAACACTTGAGCACAGGCCAGTTTAGGATGGTTGGAATTACACACAGCAGGAATGGTCTAAATAAGGCTCCTCGCTCTTCTGAAGGCCTGATGCACTGAGTAAAATTTAACCAGCTGTATCAGTCAGATCTAATCGGTTCTATCAGGGCATACCTCCATTAAACTTTATCTCTGGACATCTTAATCATTTATGCTTGTTAGTCTGCCATGTTAAATTTATTCGACAGGGTTTGTTTTACTACAGTACGGCGAAGGAAGGCTCTCTTGAGGGATGCAAATCAGCTCCTGATGTGGTTCTAGCAACTGGTTGAGTCTTATACAACGTGTCACAAACATGTTGGGGTCATAGTTCACCTCAAAATAATAAAAATTGCTCAATAAAGACTATTTTTATGACCATTAAAATTGTTTTGGATTATACTCATGACAATTAAGCACATTTTAACCCATAATTGTCATTAGTGGCATGTGATATTTATTACCCTTAATTATCTAATATAAATACAAATAAATTAAAGAATATATAAAAAAAATTAAAAATAATAATTGCTAATATAAAAATTATATAATATAGAATATATTTATACATCATGGTCATATTTGTTGTACTGTATTTAATTCATACCATTTAAAAAATGTATTTTAAAAGACTGTAAAAATACATTATTTTTAGAATTAGAATCATCACTGACAACTGCAAAAAAAATCTGAAGTAAAATGTTGGTACGGTAATAAAAATTTGGGGGCTAAATAATGGCATAATACAATAAAAAATATTTAAAATATTATAAAACATTACAGTATTTTAAATAAAAACATTATCTGAATATTAATAGTAAATAAAAAAATATTTACGTAGTAAAAATGTAAATGACACAGTGCATTTTTTTAATGGTGATAAAAATAATTTTAGCATGTTATTACCTAAAAGTAATACACATACTTATTAAATATATTATCATTATTGTTTTTTTTTAGGTGAAAAGTGACCCAGGTATATTTTTGTTGACCTGAATATTTATTTATTAAATGATCAATTATTATATAAATAATTAACTCTAGAATGATCCCATGTTTTGTGTGTAATGTGTGTGTTTGCTGATCATACCTGACACTTGATGCCAGCGAGGCTGCATGTGCAGGTCTCCGGGTCACAGAAGAGTCTGCAGTCGCAACCACAGTCTTCCCTGGACACCCTGATGGCCCGTAGCTCATGTTTCTCCTCCACATCGATCTTCTTGACGCCGGATGAGCGCAGCAGAGCCCGTCGCTTCTTAGTGGTCAACGGCTGAAGGAAAAAGTATTCATCCACCTCTGTGTTATCAATATCCAGGTCATCGTCAGAGATGTCGTCCAGCGTGAGAGCACTGGCCTCCTCAGACTCCACCGAGCCGTTCTTCGTCAACTGAGGACGATACAAAAGGTCAAATATTAAAGACATTTTTGCACAGCAATATATGCGTAACGAAAGAACCGTTTGCTTACCCTTAGCCGAATAGAGTTGAGTTTCTCCTCTTTCAGGTGATCTCGGAGCATGTCTCTGTGGAGTCTCTCCTGCTCCATGGCGAACTCTCCCAGCGTGTACTGCCGCATGCAGCTGTGTCTGCGGGACATGCCCAGCGTACTGCCACCCTGACTGGGCACGCTGGTGAATCCCTGCCTCCGGCTGAAGTAATACACGGTCACCTTCTCAAAGTGCACCCTCCTCGTCCTCATCCGCTTCTCCCGTTTCAGTATCGAGGACGCTAGAAAGACATTAAAGGTAAATAAAATTACAGTTTCGGTTATTCAGTTTGAAGGACACTGATATGCATCTTTCCAGGAAACAGTGCAGTACGTCTGAGTGATGCGTGGACTGGGAAATAGGGCGAGAGTGATGCATTAAATATTTACAATATATTTGATTTTATTGACCATACTGATATTGTAAATTTCACAATGATTAATTTATATTAAATGTAGTGCTGTCAAACGATTAATCGTGATTAATCGCATCCAAAATAAAAGTTTTGTGTGTATACTGTGTATATTTATTATGTATATATACATACACACACGCATGTATATATTTAAGAAAAATCTGTAACGTTTATATATTAAATATATTTAAATATGATATAAATGATATGAAAATAAATATATACATGTAAATATTTTCAAAATATATGCTGTATGTGTGTGTATTTATATATAATACACAATATATATTATGTAAACAAAAACTTTTATTTTGGGTGCGATTAATCACGATTAATGGTTTGACAGCACTGATTAAATGTATGCAATTACATGTACATGTATGCATTTGGTAGATGCTTTTATCCAAAGTAACTTTTCCATTCATGGTTTACATTATCAGTTCATGCATTCCCTGGGAATTTAACCCATGACCTTGACGTTGCTAGCACCATGCTCTACTGTTTAAGCTACAATAATGCATATTCAGTATATAGCGGCTTTGATTTAAACCTGCTAACCTAGATTGTTCAGAAGTCTGATTCAACAAATCTGTTCTTTCAGATTTAAACTAATTTATTCAAAATCATTCTGATTTAACAATTAATTTACATTGCCTCTGCATGGCATTTTACTTGCTGTTTAAAAAAGATCTGTCAGAAACATTCCTAATCATTCTAATATGCTGATTTGCTGCTCAGGAAACATTTCTGATTATTATCAATGTTGAAAATAGTTGTGCTGCTTCATATTTTTGTGGAAACCTTGATACTTTTTTCAGAATTCTTTGATGAATAGAAATGTAAAAAACAGCATTTATTTGAAATGGAAATTTTTTGTTAGTACACTCTAAAAAATGCTGGGTTAAATACAAACCAGCACTGCCCAGAATGCTGGGTTAAACATTTAACCCAACTGTTGTTTGAAAACAACCCAGCATGTGTTCTGTCCAATATTTACCCAGCACTGGGTTGTATTTAACCCAGCATTTTTTAGAGTGTAGGGTTTACTTATTAAAATGTTGAAATATATTCTTTGTAAGCTATGTCACGCAGCTGTATTAGTAAGCCATCCTCCTCAGTGCGCCTCTAGTGGCTCCTTCAGTTCTCTGCACGCCACCGGCTCCTATTGTTTGGCTATTTAAAGGGGGATGGTAAATATACTCTGTATAAATATCCCCAGTTTTGGCCTCCACAAGAGTGGAGTTTCCCTGATACTCTCTCCCACAGCTCCCTTCATGTCTGACACAAACAGGACAAATAAGAACCATCTGCTGCTGCCGGTCCCCCGCCCAGAACCACCAGCAGAATACATTACACACACACATGAATGTGTGCACTGCGCTTAACCCAGTCTGACTCAGGAACTCCAGCAGAACTCAAACACTGCCATTCACTGCAAACAGAGCTTTCTAAGTACAGGGGCTCAGGGCTGAAGAAGAATTAGGTGTGAGTGATACGTATCTTGTTTAAAAGTCTTTTTTCTTTGGACATGTACATGAAAAGGTGAATCTCAAAAAAAAAAAAAAATCATGCTTTTTTTTAAAAAAAATTATTTTTTAAATATTTAGATACCTAGTTCTGAGAATAAAAAATAAAAAAAAAATCAGAATTGCGAGATTTAAACCTGGGAATTCTGATGAAAAAAAGTCAGAATTGTGAGATGTACGTTCAGAATTCTGAAAAAAAAAGAGTCAGAATTGCAAGATATAAACTCAGAATTCTGAGAAAAATGTAAGAATTGTGAAAACTCACAACTGTGAGAAAAAAGTCTGAATAGTGAGATAAAGTCACAATTATATGTTTATATGTAAAAATGTTTTATATGTTTACTTTTGAAGAAATAAGCTTCCACCTCAAATTTCACCCCTAAAATAAAATGAGAAAAATAATACAATTTATTCTGCATAAAGAAATTGATGCCGGTTTTCAAAAAAATGACTTTATTATCATTTTATTTTCATGTAAATTAAGTAGTTTTTCCACCCAAATTCTCATTACAGTAATGAATCTAAATGTTTTACTTTTGTGTTTTCTTTGTGATTCTCATTATTCTCAGTGGTGATTCTCATTACTGTAATTAAGTAACTTTAAGAAAACAATGTCTCAATGCAAAAAAAGTCCTAAAATAGGCTTAAGTTTATGTGCTTATGTGCAAAATATAATAAGGATGCATTAAATTGATCAAAAGTGATATTTACATTTATAATGTTATAAAATATATTTCAAATAAATAGTTTTTTTTATAACTTTATATTTATCCTATATAATATTATATAGAAAAAAGTTTTTCACAAAAATATGAAGCAGCACAACTGTTTTTAACATTGATAATAATCAGAAATGTATCTCGAGCAGCAAATCAGCATATTAGAATGATTTCTGAAGGACCATGCGACACTATTCAAATACAAAACAGCTATTTTGAATTTTAATAATATTTCACAATATATTCTTGTTTTTACTGTTTTTTCTTTACTCAAATAAAAGCAGCCTTAAGAGACTTCATTCAAAATCATTTTAAAAATTCTTACCGTCCCCAAACTTTTGAATGGGTTGCAATATCATGTGCATACCTAGGTATATGAATATGGCAATCATTATCATGCCATGTGTAAGGCCCTCAGCTGCGCCACAGGGTTCAAATCTAACAGTCACTGGCTATTCATCATGTTTACTTTGCTGAAAATAGTTCCAAGAATCCAGCTCAGCAGGTTGATCTGAATGTCACTAATTTATGATTATGAGCTACATTTCACATCTTAATGTAGACGTATCCTCTCTCTGAAGCTGCTGAAAGAGCAGTGCTTTCTAAAGGAGGAAACAGACGTCCTCTGGGACTCGCTGCACCGTGGGTCATCCGCAGACATCTGGTGCACATAAACTCCTAATTATTTTTAATGACGGAATCATAGTGAATGAGCGTCACAAAAAAGAGAGGTGGTGGAGAACTGAGAGCTGAAGAGCGTCAGGAATGAGAAAACTGCCCTCCTAAATCCACCTCTCGCTTTATTGGGCGTTAATTAATCTCTGTTTATTTTAGAAGTTGCTGACAAAAACATTTCCCAAATATTACATCTTTCTAGAAATGATGACTGATGCTTTTCAGGTGAACTGCTCTTCAGCTTATCATGAAGTCAAATGCCCGCTCATGCACACTTTGGTTTCTGAACGGTTAGCGGCATGAGGCCAGATGTTTTACGTTTATTTCGATGATGGATATTTTCTCAAGCCCCCTTCAGACAAGCGTGATGACGATCAATATCAAATCTCAGTGATGAATTTTCCTTTCAAAGGGCCATTTTCTATTTTCTGCTACCAATTTCGAGATAGCGTTTTCCCTGGGGACATTCTCTGGGAAACGGTATTTCCCATCTTCTTTCTCATATACCCACAATTCAGTGCTTTAAAGGAATGACACAACAATTTTGTGCCAGTTGTCATTAGTTTTAAAGGAACAGTTCACCAAAAAGTAAAAATGTTTACTTTCATATTATGGTTTCTCATATGTGGAATGGAATGTTGGAATGTTTCCTTTTGCGTTCAACAGAAAAAAAAATAACATAATGTTTTTGGGACTATATGAGAGTGAGTAAATAATGACAAAATTACACATTTTTAGGTAAACTACTACTTAAACATCAGAGACATGTTTTGCATTAAATCTCATTAGTTTTATGATCTGGCAGCTTTTCTCTTTATGAATATAAGGTATAAATACAAAATATAAACACAAAAGTCGCATAACCCTTTTTTTATCCTGTGGCAGAAACAAGTTTCCATAAGTAACACAAAGTAAAATTTTGAATGAGAAAAACTAAAATAGTATTTTCTTGTAAAACATACTTCAATAATCATAGTGTTATTTACAAATAAAAAAAAATCAAGATACATTGGAAATGCAAATGTAAAGTGAAGTCTTAAAAAATTGAACAATATTAAGATTATGCTTAAAACAAGAACAAATATCTGTCAATCGAGAATGAAATTATGTTTTCCCTTAGAATTAAGTTGAGCCCAACGGCAGATATTTGTTCAGGTTTTAATTATAAACTCACTTTTTTTTGATCAATTAAACAAGACTTTTTATTTTATGTCATGTTGTGTCTTATTTTATGTAATTTTAGTGACCCCGGACCACGAAAGCAGTCTTAAGTCGCTGGGGTATATTTGTAGCAATAGCCAAAAATACATTGTGTGGGTCAAAATTATTGATTTGTCTTTTATGCCAAAAATCATTAGGACATTAAGTAAAGATCCTGTTCCGTGAAGATATTTAGTAAATTTCCTACTGTACATATATGAAAACTTAATTTTTGATTAGTAATATGCATTGCTTAGAACTTCATTTGGAAAGCTTAAAAGGCGATTTCCTCAATATTTTGATTTTTTTGCACCCTCAGATTCCAGATTTTCAAATAGTTGTATCTCAGCCAAATATTGTCCTATCATAACAAACCATACATCAATGGAAAGCTTATTTATTCAGCTTTCAGATGATGCATAAATCTCAATTTCGAAAAATTGACCCTTATGACTGGTTTTGTGGTCTAAGGTCATATTTATGCATTATGTTCCATTTAAATTTTCTTCAAAAGGTCTTAAAAAAAGTCTTCCATTTACCTTCATCAGTCCTGCAGAAACCCTGCTATTCTTTCATTTAAATATTTGATCTGTAATAATGCTGAATTGTCACAGCTTTCTGAGTATGTAACCTCAAAGCGTTTGATATGAGTCTCACCTGTCCGCTGCAGTGCGTGTGTTGATGATGAGGATGATGCTGATGAAGAATGGTTGAAGTGCGAGGCTGACGGGTTGACGCTGTCGCTGCTGTCTCCGCTCTCAGTGCTGGATATCTCTTCCTCCTCAGACTCCCTCAGTGAGGAGCAGGGTGACGCCCCCTCCACCTCCTCAAACTTCCTCTTCAGAATTCCACTCATGGCTGCCGTCAGGCTGCACCAGACAGAGAGTGCAAGTCAAAATGCCATTCATTTTTTAACATTTCAATGACATATTGTGTTATTCCAGTGATAAGTGCATTAGGATTATACGTTTCAGTCAGTGTGATTTCAACTACATTTCCATAAAATTGTATTTACTAATAATCCTGGAAAGAGATCCGGCAATCAGAGTCACTGATCAAGTCACTGTTACTATGACATTACACATCCATATGTGACTTTACACTTTCATAAACCATGCAAATGATGTAATCATTAGGATATTAAGTAAAGATCATGTTCCATGAAGATATTTTGTAAATTTCCCACTGTAAATATATCAAAACTTAGTTTTTGATTAGCAATATGCATTGCTAAGAACTTCATTTGGACAACTTTAGAGGCAATTTTCTCAATATTTAGATTTTTTTGCACCCTCAGATAGTCAAATAGTTGTATCTCGAACAAATATTGTCCTATCATAACAAACCACACATCAATGCAAAGCTTATTTGTTCAGCTTTCAGGTAATGTATAAATATCAATTTCAAAAAAAATTGACCTTTGTGACTGGTTTTGTGGTCCAGGGTCACACATGTATATATTCAAAAATTCAAATATAAGTCAAATTTCTGACTCTAATCCATCATTTGCTTTGCTACAGTAGGAAGATTCCCACATGAAAGACTTTTTTGGTGTTTTCACATACTTTTTGCTTCAAATAAAACTCTATGATATAATTCATCTCAGAGCTGGTTTGAGATCCCTATGAAAAAAATAAATGGGGAAAATATACTTCCAGAACCCAGGCCACTGAATAAATGGTCAGCCGTTGTTGCTCTATATCAAGCTTATGTTTGCTGCGATCCTCAAAGCACTCAATTAGTGATAAGCGTTAGAGCACACATCCTCCTCTCCTTTCCTGTCCTCCTCCTCGCTGCCATTGATCACCAGGCCTCACAGGACCCCAGATGGAAGCAGAGGGAAAAAAAAACCTACTAATTGAATTCTACCTCAACCTTCCAGGAAGTCCATTTTGTCTGTGTTTGATTGAGTGTCTTCAGGAAAGAAAACAAACGGGAAACTTGAGATGACTTTTCAGAGTTGCACTCATAAAGCGGCTACCTCAGCTTCAGGAATTTATTAATCAAAGTACAAGGACACAGCATGACTGAAAATAACACAAAATCAGACTCAAAGGCTCAATGCCGCTCAGAAAGAAATGTTCGGTAGACGGTTGTAAAAATAAGTGGAATAGAATAAAAAATAAATAAATCTCTTGTTTTTACAATGAACTGAAGTATCCAGGAGAAAATGAAAGGTGCTGTATAAAAATACCATTGCCCAATGCCTGTTTACCCAATAGGATTTTGACTCCCAGGGTTTCCGGTTGGTGGAAAACACAGCATATTGCAAGCCATGCCGCTCTCACGCCACACATCATGTTCTCATACAGTCACAAATACATCACGGAGCAAAAAGGACACTGCAATGCGCCGACAGACAAGACAGAGCAGGCTACTTTAGTTAAGTCTCAGCTTTAAAATTTTGTCTTTTTTTTTTAAAGAAATTCAAACAATAAATACCATTTTATGGCTCTTTAATGTGTCGTGACAGATCGTCGTACCGCCTCAGTTCAAGCAGCACGTGAACCGATCATCTCTTCCTCTTTACTAGTTATAGCATGAAATAAACATGAATAAACATCAGAACTTCAAGAAGGTATTTTATTTCAGCCGTGGAAAGATGTCAATACACAGTTTTTCAAGTTCAATTACCGATGGTAATCTACTCTCCTGTCTGATTTGTTTGTTGGACAAAAATTGCAGATACGGCGCTATGATTGGTCAGATCACCTGTCAATCAAACTTCCTGTGGAGGGTCAATTGTACTCATTCCTTTTGCTTGTCCTCAATCTGGCAACCTGGTGTGAGCGTCGAGTCTGAGGATGAGGGGCAGAAGAAACTACTCTCTCCAATATTTTGAATGTGGACTGCAGTACCCATTTAAACCTCTAGCTGCCAATATTACATACTGCACAGAAACAGCCAAGAATCTAGCATAGCAAATACTGAAAATATTCAGAATACCTAGCAACCACTCAGAACATTATGTCAACCACCTAGCAATGCCCTGTCAACCATCCACAGCATGGTGAGTTTTGCACAGGTAAGCACCACTTTCATTGTCTTTATAAAATGTGAAAATCTAGTTTTCTGCTCTTGCGTGTAATAAACCTGTTCCTCTTGTGTTGAGCCTGTTGGATTGGCATGGTGAGTTTTGCACAGGTAAGCACCACTTTCATTGTCTTTATAAAATGTGAAAATCTAGTTTTCTGCTCTTGCGTGTAATAAACCTGTTCCTCTTGTGTTGAGCCTGTTGGATTGGACAGATTTCACACAGATTCCCTAAACCTGCAGCAGCAGCAGCACATCCTGTGACAGTATCTTTTCCCTCCCGTCTCCTGCTTATTTCTGTAGCTAGAATTGAGCCAGCGATGAGAAGAGTGAAAAAAGAGACACGCATACACACAACAGAGAAAGCAGTGCGCCAGAGTCTGGAGAGAGAGAGAGAGAGAGGAAGGCTGGCTGGCAGTCTCATTACTGAGGGAGGGAATGTGTTGTTTCACACTGAAAGCCTCACAGAGCCATCGGCTGACTACTGAAGCCCAGCAGACCTGCTGATCAACTGCGATTTTGGAGGTAGAGGAACAATAAAATCTGATGGTGATTACATGATGCCCCATCCTCAAAAAATAAAATTAAATAAAAGTAAAAAAATAAAATAATATATATAATAAACATAACAACTACATATTATTAAAATTAGAATCACCGAAACTGACACAATGAAAACGAAAATACAATCTAATTATTTTATAACTAAATAATTAATCACATTTACTTGATAATCAACACTCAGATATAAACAATTTATTTTATAACCAAATAATTAATCACATTTACTTGATAATCAACACTCAGATATAAACAGAGATGCATATACACATTTAATTTGCATGTAAAGCAGTTTTTATATCTACTTTTTAATGATATAATTACCCTATATTTCTAGTCTAGTTGGTTGCTGAAATATAAACATTTAAACGCTGACGATAATAAACACGCTTTCAGGACACATTTATTCAAACATACATTAGAAATTAAAGACAACTGGTTAAAAATAAAATGAATATGTAATGTAGTGCACATATTTTACAAAATGCTGCTCTCTGAAGTTATATTTTCTACTTAACTCGAGTTTATGGACATTGAAGGGCTTTCCTGAGGTAGTAGGTATTGACGGTCAGATTTCGCACGTTCCGTTTAAAGACTTTTGGCCCTATCGGCCTTCCATATTTACAAGCTGTTTTGTTGACCTCTTTCCGTGGTAGAAACACTGATTACACGAGGCATGAAACATTTCATTAAGTTATTCATTTTCTCATTATCATACCTTTTGATGTTCATACATGTTTATTTCTTGTTTTAACTAGTAATATAGAGGAAGCGATGATCACTTGCCGCTTGAATTGAGGCAAATATAGCAATCAGTCGCAACATATTAAAGAGCACCAAAACCACATTCATTGTTTCAATTTCATGATAAAATTGACACAATTTGAAGGTTCAGACTTTGTTTCATATCAAAATTCAAATCAAAATGCAAAGTTTAATGCGAATATTGGATGGTAAGGGTGTTACATGTTGAGTGAAGTTTTGTTCACTCATCAACTTAAAATTATTTTTAAGTATAGAGAAACTAAACTTTAAAGGCTGTGTTTAATTAATCAAAAATACAGTAAAAACAGTAATATATATGTAACTCTTCTATATTTCAGCAGCTTTTTTCACACTTTTTCCTGAATGTTCAAAACATCCACCTTTTTAAATGTTTTAACCTAAAACATTGGACACTGACTCAGTCTCCAGAGTCACACGATCCTTCAGAAATCATTCTAATATGCTGATTTGCTGCCCAGGAAGCATTTCTTATTATCATCAATGATAAAAAAACAGTTGTGCTGCTAAATGTTGTTGCGGAAACTGATACTTTTTACAGGATTATTTGATGAAAAACAAAACTAAACGAGAGATGTTGGATTGGATCATTTTTAGCTTTGGTTAACATTATATATGAAATATGACTAAAATGCATTCATAAAATATATGGCATCAAAGGATTCTGCAGCAGAATGGAATCTCGCATGACACCGGAACATTGTTTCTGCTCGTTCCGGCCAGTTGAACCCCTGGGCAAGACCAGCCTTGGCCCACAAGCTGTATGGGTCTCAGCTGAGGCCTATTGTTTCTGTGTGTGTGTGTGTGTGGTGAACACAGCAGCTGGAGAGCCTCCAAACCACAGCAGCGCTGCGGAATGTGTCTCCCTCTCCCTCCCATAAGGACAGAACAAGGCTCTGTTCTCCACAGACACACTTAAAGCACCTACTCTCAACCTCTGGAGCAACTTAATCCACTAAAAACTGTACTACAGTATGCACTACAAGGACACTAGGTTACCTTTAAGGCAGCATCCCAGTAGTTGTCTTGAATCTATTGATTCCAATAGGCAAAGGTAAACTACCCACCAGGGTAGTTTACATTTACATTTATGCATTTTGGATCAGACACTTTTATCCAAACCAATTTATAGTGCATTCAAACAAGGTACACATTTTATCAGTTCTTGTTTTACCTGGGAATCAAACTCATGACCCTGGTGTTAAAAAAAAATTACTAAAAGAAATAAATAAAAGAAAAATTAAGAAAGAAAGAAAAGAAAAAAAAACATTATTTCTAAATAAAATAAACATTTCCTTAAATTAAGATTATGATTTAATTATTAAAATAAAATAATCATATACTATATATATATATATATATATATATATATATATAGTTTAACTTGATGTACTAAAGTAACTGATAAAGGTTAAAAAATATATAAACACTACAAAATTAGTCAAATTTGAACTAAATTGGAAAATATAAAAATAATGCATATTATTAACAGAAAACTATAACAGTATCTCAATGATACTAAGCCAATGGTTCCCACAGTTTTTAACCAATGAATTCTCATGAGTTCTTTTAAAGAAGAAAGACTGAAATAGTATTTTCTTGTAAAACTTACTCCAATAATCTTTGTTTTATTTACAGCTTCGAAAAAAAAGAATTATTTAAAGTGTGGATAAGGGTTTTAAAGTAACCATCTAGACTGATTTCTGTTTGTATATCGGGTGCCACTTTTGAATTAACTGAAGTTATTGATCGGTGCACAACTGTAGAGAGAAATGCAAGTTTGACTATTGTTCAAGAAAACCTTGAACTTTGCTGCATAACATAGTGAACACCGTTTGTGATTCTGACATGATACCTGAAATTACTGTGTGATTATGTTTTTAATTCAATTTAACCATCTTGTCTGGTTGATGTTAAAACAGAAGAAAAAGTGTTTTTGAGATGAATAAGAATGCTAACTGTTATCTTTTTTCCATTACAGACTTTCAAAGCCTTCAAGGACTGCATGAAGAAACATCGTTCCTGAAAGCACCAAAAATTCCCTTGATCTAAGCCCCAGATCTGTTTGAATCCCGCTGATCCCGCAGCAGTCCGGCGAGATGCGGGAGGTTCGCAATAATTGGAAATGGCTTCTCTAGTTTTGGAGACACAATGTAAGTCAATTTTCTCGTAATCATCATAATTAGTTCCCCTTGTTGAAAATCCATTCGCATTTTCCGTCCTCAGCGGATGCCGTGCTGCTCTGCGATACCCAAAGCGGTTGCCATGGAGACGCTAATACACTCACACAAATAGTGAATTTCACATTTGAGAGTCATTTTGCTTTTTTTCATTTGTGGGGCATCTACCGCACACACACACACACACACACACACACACACATCCAAGATTCAAAAATAAACGCTCATGCAACGGTGCATCTGTAATCAGAGGGAATTCACTGGTGAAATGACTGTGAAAAAGAATCATTTAGGAATACGAACATTATTATTGTATTTTCTTACAGCAGATGCGACTTGCAGCTTTAAAGCGGTCGATGTTGAAGATCCTGCGCTCGTGACCGAGACTACAGGCAGAGGAGCAACTTTTCCCATTTCTTGACGCAATGAATAGGCATGACATCTCCGGCTAACTCAAGGTAACAGGAGCTGACTGCTATACTAGTTATTTCTCCTCTACATCTCTAGCTCTCGCTCTCTCTCTCTCCCTTTGTCTTCTCTTAGCTGCTGTAGTTTTCCACAGCACACTTGCAGCATGTTACAAGAGAAAATCCTGCAGCAAAAGCCAGCAGAGACAAAAACAGCCACTCCCCGGAGGAGCTCTGTACAATACGGACATACACATGTACAAATGCATATGGACTTCAGCCTTGTCAATGCAGCACTGACAACCTACAGCGATCAATACTTCTTGGCAGCGGATGCTGAGCGGTATGAGGAGACCTATAGTGGGTTGGGCAGGATGACCACAGTCTTATATCACGATATGACAAATGTTATATCACACTAACTGCATATAAGAATATAGTTATTTTTTCTTCAAATTCAACAGAAAAAGATTATTTATGTATTAATGTAACCCTCTGGTAATACGTAATTTGGGATAATCCATATTATCCAAAAAGGTTTATATATTAATACAGTAATGTGGTAATATTAAATTAAAATAAATAAAAAAAGGTTTTTATATTAATACAATCATGTATTAATATATATTTTGGCATAATTGATATTTAATATATTTAGTTAATATGTAAAATAAAAGTTTATATATTAATACAGTCTTGTGACATTTTCTATTTTGGAATAATCCATATTTGTTATATTTAATTAATCTATATAAAAGGTTTAAATATTAATATAATCATGTGGAAATGCGTATTTTGGGATAATCTATATTTAACATTTTTTTTAAGGTTTATATTTTAATACAGTATTGTGGTAATATTTATTACATTTAAACTAAAATAAAGGTTTTTATATTAATGCAATCATGTATTAATACATATTTTGGCATAATTTATATTTAAAATATTTAATTGATCTGTAAAATAAAGATTTATATATTAATACAATCATGTGGTATTATCTATTTTGGAATAATCCATATTTATTATATTTAATTAATCTATATAAAAGGTTTATATATTAATATAATCTTGTGGAAATGCATATTTTGGGATAATCTATATATAAAAAAGTTTAAATATTATTGCAATCGTGTTAATACCTGTTTTGGTATAATATTTATTTAATCTATAAAAAAACTGTATATTAAAACAACTATGTGATAATACATATTTTAGGATAATCTATATTTAATATATTTATTATTATTTTTTTTAAGTTTATTTAGTAAGACAGTCATGTGGTAATACCTATTCTAGGATAATCCATATTTAATTGAATCTATAAAAAAGATTTATATATTAACACAGTCATATGGAAATACATATTTTGGGATACTCTGTATCTATATATTTCATTTTACAAATGAAAGGTTCTTCATTTCAACATTTCAATTGATAATTTTCCCGTCTTATTTGGAACTTGATGGAAGCTGACTAAAAGATTATTCAAAACAAATGACAAGTCATACTCTCTCTCTCATACTCTCTTTTTGTACATTAATGCAGCAAGTTATAAAGTTGCTTGGCAACCGTATACAGTTAACTTAAAGCCCCTTAGCAACAAGTTCCTCATCTTGACTGGTTTGGGACACAAATCTACCATGTAATAATATGAAAATCTCTACAGGTTAACAAATTCCTACTGACATCTCCTACAGTGCAGGTCAAAGCAGCAGCGAGCGCTCACAGAAGTTGACCTCAGATTTCCCATCAGGCCGTGCGTGACACATCAGAACAGAAACACGGGTCACGAGTCATGCTTCACTTCAAAATGCACCAACCTGCGTCCGCCGCCGCTTTACTCTCCTCCCTCACGCCGTTCCGAGCCAGATGAGACGGTCTGAATGAAGGGCCTCCATTGCACTGGGACTCGAGAGGAGACCGGGGCGAGAGAGGTAAACCCGGTCTCCACTGCTGTTAGCATACGCTCCGGTCTAAAACAGACCCGAGACTCGCTCTCATTCGCTCGAGCCACACAAAGACTCATTAGCTGCAGCCGGCGGAGGGCTGGAGATTGTGCACAGCGACGCCTGCCTGAGAGATCACATGGGTGGGAGAGAGAGAGAGAGAGAAAGAGAGAGAGAGAGCTGTGCCTGTGTTCCTGCTGTCTGCAGATATTTTTACCATCATGAGAGGGAGGGAGAGAGAGAGCGAGCGAGAGAGGGAAAACAGACAGCGGAGAGACAGTCGATAGCAGGCACAGCACCATAATCTGTAGAGGTGAATGAGGGCAACCAGAAATGAGCCAAAAACACTCATATAAACAGTCAAAAACACACACACTTGGGCTCAATGGGATTTGTGCTAATGAACTTGTGCTGCACTTGTGCTTCATAAATACTCCTTTCCAGGCGGGTGATGTGACTCACAGGCAGTCTCGCATTCAAGCACATTAAACATCAGAGCTGGATGCTGTAATTGAATATACAGTGTGATGGTAGAAATGCATCAGCTGGTATTTATACTGTATACACTACATGTTTTTAAAGTTGCTTTTGCTCACCAAGGCTGCATTTATTTAATTAAAAATACAGTAAAAACAGCAATATTGTGAAATATTATTACTATTTTAAATAACTGATTTCTATTTGGATATATTGTAAAATAAAATTTATTCCTGTGATGCAAAGCTGAATTTTCAGCATCATTACTCCAGTCTTCAGTGTCACGTGATCCTTCAGAAATCATTCTAATATGCTGATTTGCTGCTCGAGAAACATTTCTTCTTATCATCAATGTAAAAAGCAGTTTTCTTCAGGATTCTTTTACGAATAGTTTCGTTGAAATAGAAATCTTTTGTAACATTAAAAATGTCTTTACTGTTACTTTTGATCGATTTTATTTTAAAAGAACAACATACTTTTAAATGGGACTGTAAGTGTTTCTGATTATTAGAGGGCAAGGCTGTTTTATGATATTTAAATGTAAACAAACTGAAAAGTGTAACATTTTCTTAATATAAGAAAAATGTAGGTGTTTGATAAGCAAAACGCTAGTTGTTGATGGTTGCCAAGTAACAATATGGTTCACTGCATTAATACAGAATTGATGCACAGTCACTGGAGGGTTTTAAATGTGCCTCAACCAATCAGACTTTAGGACAGGAGCAATCTGTTTGAATAATCAAATGAGATGAAGTAGGTTTTATTTATGTAGAATTTGAGTCCCTGGATGATCCAGAAACAAACATCACCACATGCACAATTAATATTCAAACTATTTTCTATTGAATTTCTTGGCAAAACATCTATGTTGTAAGATATATGGTTAGTTATACTGTCATATAAAATTTGCTCTTAAAAAAAAAACAGTGTAATGACAGTGCTGGAGAGTAATACATACAGTATATTAACATTTAGGTATATCTAATATTCATGGGATGATTTTGCTGCTGATTTAAAATTATGCAGAGAGAGTTAAAATTATTGAGAATATCATGATGGTTTTTTTATTCAGCCATTAAGTTGTGACTAGTTTTGTGATCCTTTCTTGTCTCATGCCTTTCAAAAAATGAATTTTAATGGCTTCTTTCATTTAAACTTCAGTAACATGAACAGTGTTCGATTTGTTTGATTCATTTCTTCAAATTAGTTCAGTGAATTGATTCAAAACACTGATTCAGTGATTCATCTGTGCCATCAAAGAATGCTCACAGGCATCTTTTGTGTGGTACTTTTCATATATTAAAATATTTAGTAAGAACATTTGCATGTGAATTTTTTGTTTATGACTATTTATTGTTATACTGGGGCATATAAATGAAACTTATTATTATTCTTACTTGTGGTAACCTTTTTTTTTTTTCTTCAATTTTTCCTGTGATTTTAATTCTTGCTTGAATCATTTTGAACAATAGCTTTTTTTGGTTGAAACAATTCTTCTGAATGAATCATTTCCATGGATATACATAAATATCTTGAATATCTCAAATATTGCGATATAATACACCCAGCCCTACACATGATCAGTAAATAAAGCAGGAATTTGGGTTAAGAGTGCATCTAAATTAGTCTGGAAAGCTCCTGGGAGTAGAGCTGTGGAGCTATCATTAATGTTAGCATTACAGTTCTTGCTTCAGGAAATCCTTCCACTCGACGGCACAGAGAAACACAAACAGAGAGTGTGGTCATCCAGCTATTAGAGGCTGAATAAATGCAGTGTCAAAACAGTTTGATTACGGCTTGCAGCGTTGTGTGACGGCAAGAGCGGAGCGGGACGACTCGTCCTCTGCTCAACGAGGCATTCGGACCTCCTGTAATTAAGCTAAATCTCGCTTATTAGACTCTCTCGAGTAATAAGGAAAGTCCAGCAATTAAAAATGTGTCAATATACCTCTCTGCAACAGAAAGCCTAATTCCTGCTGTAATTATTCATTTTAAGCCTATCTAATTCCAGCTAATAGTACTGTATTTCCACTTGCTTAAAACAAGGATGGACTTAATATGATGTGAGAAGCCTCTAAATCAACAAATCCTTCAAAGAAAGAATATTTAAGCACCAATCGCTCATTTTAAAGTGCTTAATCCCACCTATAACAGATTTGATAGTGTGTTTAAACTGTTTTAGTGGAAAGGCAGCTGGCTTCTGGAGGAAAGTGCTTGTATGTGTGTTTTGGATTTAATAAAGGTTTAAATCGGAGCTCTGGCCGCAGATGGATTTATCCTGGACCAGGTTTTCTTTTGGAAAGCGTCTTGAGAGACAGAGCTTCTATGTTACCGTCTGATTTGTGGAAAACTAACCATTAAAAGCTTTTGTGACATTCAGAATTTTGCAGTATTACAGTAGCACATTCTTGCTTCCTGCTTATCCACTGTAAATGATCGAATACTTAATTTCCATCCATTTAAAATGTTTATCCCGACTCGAATCTATGGCCTCGCGGGTCCGTGACCCATTAGAGAGCAGAACAGACAGTCATGAATGGCTCAGTGCTTGATTTCACCAGAAAAATCAAATTATTCCCTCTCGTTTCCTCTCCATCTTGGAATGCTGCCTATTGTGTAACAGTCATATCTAATTTGCATTCCCTCTCTTTCTTATGGGATATTGTACCAGGAGCTCCATTACGTAAAGATGCAAAACATATGACTGGCGGTCCACACACACACACACACACACACAAACACAAACACAAACACACACACACACACACACACACACACACACACACACACACAAACACAAACACAAACACACACACACACACACACACACACACACACACACACACACACACTGAGGCTCTGTTCCAAAACCTAGTGAGCTGCCTACGTGGGTAGCATTTTAAGTCCTCACAGCGGGAATGCTGTTCTGAAATGCATGATTATGTTGCCTTTTAAGATTAAGCATGTATTCTTAGTGCACAAGTCAATCCCATAATGCATTTTGCTGTGCGCAGTGAAAAAATCCAGGATGGTATACAAGGTGAAAGAAATTTTGGGTAACACTTTAGAATAGGGAACACTTATTCACTATTATTTACGACTTTTTCCTCAATAAATTCCTAATTTGCTGCTTATTAATAGTTAGTAAGGTAGATGTTAAGTTTAGGTATTGGGTAGGATTAGGGATGTAGAGTAAGGTCGTGTAGAATAAGGCATTAATATGTGCTTAATTAGTACTAATAAATGGCTAATATCTTGGTAATATGCATGCTAATAAGCAACTAGTTAAGAGACCCTAAAATATAAAGTGTTACCAAATTTTGATTATAAATATATAGGTAGAGTTGATTCAATACTGAGAAGTGTAGATAAACATGTTAATTTATTAATAAAAAATATATAATATTCATTATAAACATAATATTTGAATAATAGATTATATTTACACACATAGGTTATAAAATTGATATAAAATTGGTATATAATGTAAATTCATATTATGAATTTAGTATTAAAATAAAATTCGTGATTTAAAAAAATTATAATTTTACATAATTTTTGTGTATTTTATACTTAAGAATTTTTTTAGTTTATCAGCTATTGAAATCTGTTGAAAGTCTCATTATGCAATCTGTTTAAAGTCTTACAATTATGCTATTTTTCTTTTGTGAGCAAAACCCTTGTTTTTGTTTTTATTTAATATTTTATCTTTTTTATTTATTTATACTTAACATTTCTTCTTGCTGCCTTCTAAAACAAGTAGAAACTTAAGACCTGTTTTGTACTGTCTGAATAAAAAAAATCTCAAAATTTAAAATAAAATAAAATCATAAATAAAAATGATAAAATATTATAAAATAACATAAAATATTTAAAACAGTAAAAACAATATAAAAAAAAGAAAAATCAGCAACAGTGTTTGATTTTGAATTTGTGTCATCAGGCATCAGAAACATTAATTATCATATCATAAAACAACAAAATCTTGTGCACTTTGCATAAGTATTGCATAAGTAATTTAATAACGTGCATAAGTAATTTGTATGATGCTGCGTATGTATAATGTCTTGAATCAGCCGCTTATGAAGTCTCATGATGGTTTGGAGAAGGCAGCTCACTAGGTTTTGTAACAGACCGTGACTGTATTGCTCGAACGCTTATAATCATTTCCTATTTTGTGATTTTGTGCATATGAGAAATATAGAGCATGTAAATATATTGCACTTTGTTTGCATAGACATTCTCTGACTATATTTAGGCCATATGCAAATGAGCAGTCTGGTTCCAAATCAAATCATTGGCTGTGACGGCGGCATGAAAAATGGAAGGCCGCAGCCAAAAAAAGTCATTATTTCTGCTGCCTGAGGAATTTAAAAGCGCTTTGTAATAACTCGATGGCTTTTAGCACGCTATTTTCTGGTGGTAGTACTGCTGATAAACTTTCAAGGAAGAACAATAAGCCAAGTCTTGACTGACAGAATGAGAAAAAAAAAAAGCATATGTCATTCTCAAACAACTACTCATTCAGAGCCTAAAGCGATGACTCAGCCGCAGTGATTAAAGTTTACGAGCGCTTTACAGATAATGTCGTTTCTTGGCTCCGTTTGAACTCGAAGAACAAAACCAGAAGTGTGTCACTGAGAGGCCTGTGGATGGTGCTCAAAACAACTCGTATCTTCACACAATGACCATCAGAAAGTAACACGTCTCTGCCTTGAGCATGTCGAGGATGTAACCTTTGAGTTTTCTCTTCAGTGCAGGGCTTTTGAGTCTCGACACCCTCATTCTGTAGTCTGGGCGTCCCTACTTAATGTTTTATAGGATGTTAGTAGTTCTGTGGTCTGTAATTAGCACCATACTAACCTCTGCCTGCCCTCAGGCTTGGGAAATCAGCACACTGAGTCATACAGTTCAGTCCAAGTTTCCCCCAGCCCTCCAGATAACGAACACTTACTAATTGCTGGAAGACGATCTTGGGTGAGTCACGCCCATAATCAAACCCAAAGGGTGTGTGAGTTCAACAGAAGTTAATAGTGTGTCATGTACATATGAAATTGGATGCTTGTTAAAAGTCAATGTGACATCAAAATTACTTAACTCATGTTGGTTGTCGTTTTGTGGGCAATTCATTTGTGTATGTTCACAAAGAAAAAGTTTTTTTTTTTTTTTTTTTTTTTTAAATACAATAACATGTCC
>JAFVLL020043771.1:0-19695 GCA_021397915.2 Tor tambroides
GAAGGAGGAGGGGGGTGTTATCCAGGCTGGCAGCCCAGAGCACCCTTTTTGAAGCTGCTCTGAAGAGCATGGTCTAGGTAATCTCTGCTCGGCTGAAAGCCGTTTACAGAGAGAAGGAGACAGAGGAAGAGGTTATACTGGGGAGAGAGGATGCAATGGAGAGTGACGGAGAGAGAGAGCGAATGAAAGAAAGAAAGAGAGGCAGGGGATATGAAAGAAGAGCGAGAACAGAGACCAGGCAGAGGATGATAAGGCCGGGGGGATTTCGTTGCTGTTTTGGGGTCAGATTAGGAATGGGGTCTTGCTTTTGTCACTTGAGGAGAGAAGGAGAGAGAGAGACGCACACATCTGAGAAGCAGATAGAACAGTGTTGCATTGTGGACTCCTGAAAGTCCCTCTCTGCGTTTAGGTTTTTTAGTCCAATGTAAATTCATGTTCCAGTTCCATTTGATCTTTACATAGATTTTATGGCAATACACAACAAATACAGTAATGTTTTTTGTATTTTTCAATTAACTATATACTATTATGCTTTTTTGCTTCAAAAATAACTCTATTGTACAGCCAAAATCATATTTCTTGTTTTTGTTCTTTATTTGTTCCTCCTAACTGTTGGACCTGCGCCTTCCTTTCAAACCATTAGTCATCAAATCTCCTGTAAATATTTTAAAATTAGCTTATTCACAGGTCATTATTGTAAGTTCATTTTGATCCTGTTGTGACTGAAAGTGGTGATGTGAGTGGGTGTGTTTTTAACTTTGTAATTAGTCATTTAACCAGTTTATTCCATTGGTGCTGATCTGTAGATTGCTTGCGAATGTAATAGGTGGATTCATATTGTCAGCATAATCAGCCTGTAACAGTGACATGGAGGCACTGACTTCTCTCATGTGACTGCTTCTTAAGTATTTCACTGTTCTTCAAGGGAGACATACAGTCCAATGGTATTCTTGTTGCAAAAAACTGTTGAAATTTCACAAGAGAAATGCACAAAGCGCATCTCACACAGAAGTCAATTTTTTTTTTTGGTTAATGAGGCGAATTTGCTTGACCGACTTGAATCCGATGAAATCTGTGTGGGAATTCCTGTTAAAATTGTTTTGCCCACGGGGAAAACAAAAACAAAAAAAAACGCATAAAATTGGTTAATGTGACCGTACCTTTTCGACAGTGTCACTTTAGTTGGCTTATACATTATTCGGTCTCATATTTTGTAATATTCATTGAGATTTATTTTTGTTGATTATTGCTCATCAGAATCTTTTTGTGGTGGCACTGCCTCCGCAAAATAAAATGCCCCTGAGAGAGAAGTATGGAAAGAAAGAGAGAATGAGAGATTGGACAACAACTGAGAGAGCAAAAGATAGAGTTAGTTTTACAGTACAGTGTTGCGATGTTGATCATCAGTTCTCTATCAAAGGCAGTTCAGAGATAAAGTGATCTAATAGAGCTGTCGAAACGCATACTCAAATATTCTAGACAAACAGTAGCCTGTAAAAAAACGCTTAAGGGAATATTTTACCCAAACATAAAAATTCAGTTATTTACTCAACCTCATGTTGTTACAAACTTATAAGCTGTTCTTTTTTTTCAGTGAAACATACAAAAATATTTTTAGACAATATTCACATTGATTTCAGACTCTATAAAATCACCAAAAAGTGGTCCATATGATGTTCAACCTTCACCACAGATGCCATATTTGATTTGAAAACTGCAGCGGAAGTGAAAATCAGTTATTAATTACTTAAATTTTGGTCTTTTCATCACACAAAGCTATCTGAAGCTGGCTTCAGAAAACTTAATATAGCACAGAAGTCGTGGACACCTTTTATGATTCTTTTTTTGGGCATGTGGTCACCATGAATGTGTCGATGTATGTGGAGATTCATTATTTTCTTGAGTTCCACAAAAAGTACAACAGCCTGTTGGTTTTGAACAGTATGAGGGCGAGTAAATAATGCCACAATTTAAATTCTAAGTAAATAATCTAAAAATCTAAGTAAATGATTTTATTAATGCATTCCCAAAAAATCATTAAAACTGCAAAAACATGTGGTATTGCCATGCGAAAGCACAATGAAGCTCATTATTTGCCTGGTGCTGTTGCTACAGTAAACAATCGTGCACTAACTACAAGGTTAAATAAGGTATCTAGTTCACCCAGTGGTGTCACATGACTGAATAACAGTAAGAAAACTCTCCCATTCGTGTGTCGAACTTTTAAAAGTACAGCATCTTCCCACGTGTCCTTTATTCTCATCACATGTTCCCTCCCTCCGCTGCCTCCCCATTTCTCTCCTACCGTTCAGCTTCATCCTCGTTCTCCTCTGTTTCAGTTTCTTTTCTTGTGTTTTTCTGTATGTGCCGGCTCTTCGTCACCCCTCCCTTTCTCTTAACTGTGCTTTCACAGCTGACTGTTCTCTCTTTCTCTCTTTCTCTCTCTCTCTCTCTCCTGCTCTTCCACCCGTGCAGGTTCATCGGACAGAGTGACTTGCCACGCTCCGACTGCCCCCTTCTCCCCACAGTGAGTATTGTCATGCTAATTTTACTGATCGGCACCGCGTAGAGAATTTCCGTGGTCGTGGTTTGCTTTTTCCGCGTTCTGCGCTTATCTGTTTTGGAGGGGGACAGTCGAAATGTGTGATGCATGAGAGGAAAGAAAGGGAAAAATGGAGATAGAAAGAGAAGGAGAAAGCAGAATTCATGTGTGATTGTCAGAGTTTTGAGAGTTGAGCTCTGTGAGATTGACACATCTTTGGACTGAGGCTGTAAAAGTTGTGCTGTGTGTGTATGGAAACGTTAAACATGGATGAAAAGGTGCTTAAAGAGGCTAAATCTCAAATTAATTTAATCAAAAGCCATAAATCTTTTTATGCAAGTTGACATATACATTCCCTTTGGTGTGTGTGTGAGTGTAAACATAATGTAATATTGCTTTGCATTTGAGTACATGCAGGTAGAAAGTGCTTTATAGTTTCTTTTTTCTTCTCAGACAATTTATGTCAGTGCTGCATGAATTTAATATTGCTTTGACCTTAAAATGCTTCAGCTCATTTGAATTATATCCTTCAATTTATGTAGGAAAAGTCCAAGATTCTATTACAGAGCAAAGCTTGAGGCGTTCACATTTATGCACATGCTAATTTTTTTCTTTTCGAAATTTTCACATACCTTAATATTTTTATAATTTAGTATACCTTGAAATTACAAATCCTGCCCCATGACAAAATACCTTTATCTGCTAACTGGCAATTTAGGACAGCACTTTTTAGACAAGGCCTGCAGGTGATAAACAGACAGGGTGGTGAATTAATGGCAGACGGTCTTAATTCAGTGACACAGGCTGAAAGCAAAGGAAACACCGTGTCTGATTGATGTAAATATGCATGAAGAAATGAGGGGAGATCCTTTACGCAGGTTTTTTATGTAGTTGTCTTTGCAACGTTATAAAATCATGGACTGGTTTATCTCAGTCAACATTAACATGTAATGGATGTGAGGGAAGCTTTACAAAATGGTTAACATTAGTTAGGTATCTTTATTAATCTAGGCTAATTTACCATTGTTCTTGAGGTTCATTCGTAATATATTAACTGATTAATTTATGCTACTGGAATGTTAAACGCACATTAGTATACAGTACATAGAATTGATCACTAATCCAGTATAATAAATGTGACTACATTAACTAGTGCTAACTTAGAGAAGTTCTTTGTAAAGTGTTACCTATTTTCTAAACAGAAATTGAGCTGCTAGAGAAGACACAACGCCTAACATCACAGAACCCAACAAAAGAAAGTTTGACTGGAAGTGCTGAGTAAGGATAAGACTATCTAACCTCAAGCAGACTGCTGTTATTCCTTAAAAAAAAGGAAAGTGTCTTGTATCATAAAAACCTTCAAACAATGCTATTGATTCGATGCATACAATAAAAAGGAGAAAAACAAAGATATATGTGTGAGGCTTATAATTTATCTTTTGCTTTTCTCGGCAGTCTGAGCGTGTGGCAAGGCTTGCCAATGTCAGCAAACCTAACATTACTTACTCCTCAACAAATTTGTTAGTCATTGCTCAGAGCCGGGCTCTCGCGCATGACTTGGATGGCCGTTGAGATGTGGTGTATTGAAGGGAAAGGAACACACTCTGGCCTAAAGCTCAGGTCTGATGACACAGAGCGAGCAAGAGGACTGGAAAGGTGGAATTCTCCTCGAACTCTCCTCAAGAGTCGCAGGGCTTTCAAGGTGAATTTAGACGAGAGGGGTTCCGCTGGTTAATCTGTACAGACAAAACATTGTTTCCAGAGGCGATCCTTCGCTAAAAGATCCCCAAGGCTCGGTGATAGCATCGCAGAGGTTTAATCGTGAAACAAACTAGTAACCTACTCTGGTCATGTATTTTGCCTAGAGCTTTTCTGAGCACTGTGGAATCAGACAAAATGCATCCAAGCTTTTCGTGTGGAAAAAGCACACTGAAGCCTAGCTGAGTACCATGGGCTGTTTCAAATCGAATATCTGCTTTTGCCTCTGAGGTTGAATTTTTTATTATTGTCAAATGAACCAGATGTACAGTTGGTTGTGTTGCAGCATTTTGACGCTTTTATCTTTTCTAATGGAGTTTTTCTTTTCTTTTTTCTTGACAAAGAAAAAAATATTGCCATTGGCCTACTTTATTTACAGTATGCTAGAAAGAGGACTGGAAATGTTGCAAGGCAAATTCGAACTATGATATAGCTCAGCATGTATGCGGTGTTTTTTTTTTTTTAGTTTGGCTTTGATGTGAGCTCTGTTACCTCCGTATTGATACCTCAGGCAACAAATAAACAGCCTCGGGCTACTGATAAAATGTATTTTTTGTATACAGTGCAACCATAATGCATGCAAGCCGCCAGGCCACAGCTTCGACAATAGATGCACATATTCTTGCAATAGCTTTCACACAATGCGATCATAACAAATGCTTGATTTTCTCTCACGGCTACACATAATATCCTATCGGTGTGTATTCTGCCATATGTGCGAGCACATGCCTCGCTGAAATCTTTAGAGAGCGAATCCATGCAGCAGTAACACCCCTCCAGCGTCTCGCAAACCCTCATGTTGTGACATTTCTGCTGCGAGACAGTGTAAAGTTCTCTTTTTGAGGCTCTGTCACAGTTTTTGCCCTGTGTAATGTAGTTTTGATACAGAGACTAGATCAAATACTCTGTGATCTTTCACGCTTAAATTATTTAAGGTCCCAAGATTTTTAAATTTAATATCATGCACATCGATATCTAGCCTCTCTCTTTCTGGGGTTTAGACTCGCTCCTCAATAAGATATGATGCGGGTCTCGTTTTTACATTGTGTCATGTTGCCGTTTTTCTGCTCATTTGGAATGTGACTACTTGTTTCTTTTCCTTTATTTATTAGGGCTGATGGCTTACCTTTGAGACAGATCGATGCTGTCAGTCACTATAAATGAGAACCACTCCACCAATTATAGATGATTAAGTTAGCCTCCACCAGTCAGAATGCTCAAATCCCAGGTGTTTGCGAACGGCTCGTCTGCTGGTGCAGAATTGACTGAATACCTGAAAAGAATTACAAGGGTGGCGTTACACATCACGTCGGCCGAAAAATGAACTGTGCGAGCGTGACAATTCTAGTTTGTCAGATGCACAGCAGAACATATGGAAGTTTCACAAAGTAACATGAAATAAATCTGCAAGACAACATGTCTGTTCCATTTCATTAGATTTATAAATTTGTGTGACACTCTCAACATATGTGATGAGAGAAAAAATAGATTGGGCCTTTTGCACTAGAGCAGATGAAAAACATTTAACCTGGCCGATTTTTGCTCTTTGCAAATCTATTTCTCATGAGAAACTTTTTAAAGCGTTTCAGCACACAGGGCACGCACTTTTAGTAATGAACTGACAAAAGCCGCAGTTCTTGTTTTGGCTAGTTGGGATTTCTGTGTTGTTATGGCTACAAAATCAAATCAGTAACCACCATAACAATTTGCACAGACTTGGGCTTCACAAACATGCAAATATGTAACGCAAACATGGCGGTCAATTAGACGATAATATCCGAGTTTTGTCATTTACTCAGTTTTCTTTCATATTATCAAGGAAATCCTCTTACATGCCACAGTTGCAGTGAAGTTGACACTTGTCAGAGCTACAACCGAGCGCCTCTTTGTTCTACCACTCCAGCTGTGTGTGTATGTCTGTATGTGTGTGTGTGTGTGTCTCATTAAATGTGGATGGTGAACTTGCTGCAGATTGCCTGGAGATTGCCGCTCTCTCTGTGTAGCAGAGAAGCCTCCGTCCGTAGATGAGGTGCGATTGACATTTCTCACTGGCCCTCCGCGGGGTGTCTGTAAGGATCTTGAACCCATTCAGACTGGCTCCGAAATCAAATCACTGCCACCGCCACCGGTCTCAATGGCCACATCAATTATTTAGCACCGACTCGAGTGATCCAAAAGGTTGGGGGAATTTGATTTTGCAGGTACCTCTGGCTAGCAGGACCTTTGACATCGGTCTGTGCAAAAAGGGAGGACAAGGATAATGTACCAAAGGTTAGTCACCTTATGCTGATTTGTGTGTAAAATGGCCCTTATTGATGTTCGTTCCAAAAAAAAGATGCTAATTGTGCCGAAATATTCTCCTTTGTGCATACTCCAGCGTTTCTCCCATGGATGATGAATTTTCCAGAAGAATGTCCTCGATTCCTCCAGTTAGTAATGTTTTGGAGGTAGCTTGGGGTTATCTGAGCTAATTAAAGTTTGATTTGATCAAAGTACACTCTTTTTCAGCTTGAATTTTAATTAGGCGATGGGTCACTGGTCCCCGGTCCATTGCAAGGACATCTGCAGACTTTCTAACGTAATCTGAGACTCTTTTAAATTCAATTTAGGGGATTTAATAGGCAACGGTGGCTTTCGGACAGTGCGCGGGGATAACCATCTCGTCTACCGGCTTCCCGTCGGGACAAAGGGGTGGCGGTCTCCCGAGACGATCCGCGCGGCCCCGCTCCGGGCAATGTCGCAACGGCGACTCTCGCTCCCTTCGGCCCATTACCGCAGACAATTGAACCCGCTATCACCGCCGCGACAGAGGGAACGTGTTAAACGCCGGCAAGCCGGAGTCGCCGGCTTATTTGTCCCTCTGCTATCTGTCACATGCACGAGCTCTGCCAGCATATGCAGAGTGCCTTTTCATAACGATAAAAATCTGCGAGCTGACGCACAGGACCGATATCTGCAACAAAAGGATGAATGCGGCGGAAGAGACCCCTTCCTAATGCCCCCCTTCCTCTGCTGCCCTGAGATGGGAGTGAATTCCATGGCAGCAGAATCAATTTGCAGCTTGGGGCCCGTTTGTGGGAGTATTGCTTTTTATGTGATATGATCTTTGCTTTACATTTCCGGAGGTCAGTACAGACACAGAAACAAGGTCAAGCGAGACTTGATCGACAGTTTCTCTGTCTGCGGCGGCGAAACAATTACCCACTTGGGGATGGCGGGGATATTAAACCGTTGGGCTTTAAACATCTGAGAGGAATCTCCTATTGGATTTAAAGGTGTTCCAGATCTGAGCCCCCGTGTCCGTTGATTAATAGCGTTCCTCGTTTCTGCTGCCCCAGGTATTTATGCATGTTCTGATATGGGAGAAGTGAGGGTCAATTTAGGGCCAGGCCATCACGCCCGCTCTGTAGAACGCAGGGAGCGGGATGATGTATTTTTCGCTTGCCTTAATGGTAGCAAGTGGAAGCCTTTCTCTTTATTATCATGGTAATGCAAAAGAATTTGCAGCAATGTCCTTCAGCATGGAATGTGTTGCTCTTATCCTCCGTGACTCTGAAACCCAATGGCTCAGTTTGATTTCGAAGCGTGATCTGCAGTGGCCCGACCAGATGCGATTACGATGCCAGATCTTTGGTGAGGAAACTTTGATCAAACAGATGCCATGTGAACTCTGTCCATCCACTGATCTGTAGCCCAGTCAGGGCATTTCCACATGGGAAACAGTGCAGGGCGAAGGGCCAATGCTATTATGTTTAATATATGCATCAACAATTTGCAACTATTAGATTATACCTCCTGTTTTTTTCCCTCCCTTTGGTAGAAGGTCAATGTATACCCCAGCCCATTTCAAATGGCCCTTAATTATACCAGAGGGAGGGTCCGGAGCCCTTCATTTGTCATTTAGCAGTTGTGAAGGACGCCCACAACTTTGGCTTTGTCCTAGTGAATTGGCATGATGAGTGCAGTGTTGATGTATTTCTGATTGAACTTCGATTCCAAGACATATTGTCCAAAAAAAAGCATAATAAAGTATATTCAATTCAATCTAGTATTCAAATCAGAGTGATTGTTCTTAAAAAAAAAAAATAGCCTAGAATTGGATAACATTTCTCCAGTACTGTATATTGAGTTATCCTTCTCTTATAGGTACAAAAATTCTGTGATATTTTACTCAAGTTGTTACAAACCCATATGCCTTTCTTTTTATCTGTGGAGCACAAAAGAAGCTATTTTGAAAAATGTCACTGTCTAGACAAAAGTGTTATTTTGTCTAGACAGTGGAAGTCAGTGTTGTTTTGGTCCTCACTGACTTTCATTGTGTGTACAAAACAACTTTTTTGTGTGTTTTGCAGAAGAAAAAATTGTATAGGTTTAGAACAACATGACAGTAAGTAAACGACAACAGAAATGTATTTATTTATTTATTTGGGTTTGGCTGGTGCAATATCACTTTGAAGCTAATAGATGCAGAATAAAAGCAGCAAAACACTCCTTTTGATTGCACGGGTGTTTTTAACAAACAGCCATAAAGCCTTCAAGGCCTCAAATCACTAGAGATGCCTGGACACCCCAAACAAATTAACACCCAAGTGCACTTTTACTTAGTTAACACTTCTGTGAATTCCAATATTAGGCGAACAAATCACAGAGTCTGCTGTGGTTCTGCTCATATACCAAGTGGCAGTGAGGAAATATCATCTAATAATGCTGGGGTTTATGTGCATATTTTTAATTTCCTTGTTTACCAAAGACATTGCAGGGGACTTACAGTGGGAGTGTTGTTAACTCTTATTGCAAGCAGCTTCAAGGTTTCACGCAAGAATGCCTTGATACTGCTGTTAATAGCCTGCACAGCTGTGGGGAATGACTAGTGAACCTCTCCAATTTTCCTCTTACCATTATTACGTTATTTTAATGTATTTCATTCCATTTAATTATCCAAGTTCATTCAGTTAAGAAAAAAGAATGAAAAGAAAGCAAATTTCAAGGTCCTTTAACCTCAAGGAGGCAGAGACCTCCCCAAATAAGCCCTCTCCTTGCGTACATGGCATCCCATTAGCTGCAGACAGAAGCTCCCTGCATGGACTGCTGGAGAAATGAGGGTGAGGGATGGCAGACTCACAGATTTGAATATCTCACCATTAAAATGCACAAAGCTGGAGCATGTCTGCAGGGGAGACTTTGAAATCCCCCCACCTTCAAGTCTTTTAACTCAATGCGTGCGCTCAGTCTGAGGACCCTGAGGGCTCCTGTCTCCGAAAGGGGATGTTGCATGTTTCTATAGACATCACACACACACATTTTCAAACTCATAAGCACAACAGACCAAATATTAAATGTGAAATTGCTTTTTCTTTTCCCTTTTTTTCTACCTTCCAAGTTGTAACCTTGAAACAGAGGTCGCTTTAAATATGTAACTACGTATGGGTTTGTAGGCGCTCTGCTTCAGTGTTTTCCTCAGCGTGAGGCAAAGGTGTGGTACACCAAATTCAAGATCAAGGCTTGTGCATAATATGGCTCATGAAAAGGGAATTCCGCTTTTTTGTCTTGAGGGCCGTTATAAAAGTCATGGGGACATTCCGTAACTCTTTTTTAAAAGAAGTTTTCCAGACAAGGGTTTTAGTATTTAGGTATACATGGGCAAAAAGAATGAATTTTTGATAAGTGGTGCAACATCCAAAATCATTTTAAATGATCACTGATGTGTTTTTCTATGATTTGAAAAGCTTTTCAGGTGATGATTCTTCACCTAAACCAATTTTTTTGAGTGTGTGCCAAAAAACACAATTTATTTATTTAAAATGCGTTTTAAACAACGTATTGCATACATATTTACACGAGCCTTCAAGCATTTGGGGTCAGTAAGATTTTTTAAATGTTTTTGATAGAAGTATCAAAAATACAGTAATATTGTGAAATGTTATTAAAATTTAAAATTACTTTTTTAATATATTCTAAAAGGTTTTTTTTTTTTTCCTGTGGCAAAGCTGAATTTTCAGCAGCCATTACTCCAGTATTCAGTGTCACATGACCCTTCAGAAATCATTCTAATATGCTGATTTGCTGCTCAAAAAATGTTTCTCATTATTATCAATATTGAAAATATTTTTTGTGGAAATCATTATGCATTTTTTCATGATTCTTTGATGAATAGAGGGTTCAAAAGAGCAGAAAATATTTACAATATAGCATTTGTAACAACGTCTAAATCTTTTGCTGTCACTTTTGATGAATTAAATGTGTCCTTACTGAATAAAAGTATTCATTTCTTTTAAAAAAAAATCTCACTGATATGACAACATGTCACTGTAATGCATTTTTGTTGTTTTGTTTTGATGCTTGTATAGTGTGTGATGTTTTGTGGTATGTGTTTAGTGCCACTGACACATTCCTTTGAAGAGAATAATGTATATATGAATAATGTAATTTCAACATACAATGCAAACCATGTACAAGTCTGTCTGAGGTGCATACTGCCCTATAGAAAGGTCTTTTCAGGTCTAAAAGGAGTAGAAAGTGGAATTCCTATTAAAAACCGAAGCTCTGCCGTTATATTCATGCATTTATTTAAACCGAGGGGAAAAATGTCATGATAATGAAAAGATTTCTCAGGAAGGAATCACATCTTTCACCCCTCACAGACAGATGAAGTGCAATATCAGATGTAGAGTAAAACCAGTGGCTAAATGTAATAGTATGACCTCTGGCTGGCACTGAGACACTCCAGATGGGCCAATTTGAAAGGATCACAATGTCCAACCATATGACTTTATTATAAAATAGCCACCATAAAAGGAGAGTGACTGTCTCTTATTCCACTGAATGACTCTGAACAGCAAGGACACATGGCAAAACCTGCACAGATCACAGGCTGGAGCATGTGGCAAAATGTACTCACGATTTCTGTTGCAAATATTCACTCAACTGATTTAACAGCTATTAAAGTTGTTTTGTAGCAAGCACCTTTCTCTGGCTTTCAGTCAGTCTTAAAGGAATAGTTCATTCAAAAATGAAAACTGAATGAAAATTTACTTACTCTCAGGCCATCCAAGATGTAGATGAGTTTGTTTCTTCATTGGAGCGGATTTGGAGAAATTTAACAGTACATCAACTTGCTCACCAATGGATTTTCTGCAGTGAATGGGTGCCATCAGAATGAGAGTCCAAACAGCTGATAAAAACATCACAGTAATCCAAAAGTAATCCACACAACTTGAGTCCATCAGTTAATGTCTTTAAAGCAAAAGTTGCATGTTTGTATTAAACTAATCCATCTTAATAGACTGTTAACTTGAAAACATTTCCAGCTAAAATACAAATTCTCTATCCGAAATATTGGTTTATCCAGTGAAAAAGTTTTGTTGTCGCAATCAGGAGAGAAATATTCACAGATCAAGCACTGTTTATATGCGAAAACAGTCCATAATAGTGCTAAAATATATTGGTGGTTTTTGATGTGAGAGGACAACGGGGACGGACTTTTTCACTGGAGGAAGTGTTATTATTAATTATGGACTAATATTTTGTCCAGAAGCGATGGTTTAAAGTTAAAATGCCTTTATAATGGATTTTTGTCGGTTTTTCACTTCACAAGACATTAATTGATGGACTGGAGTCATGATGATTACTTGTGGATTATAGTTATGTTTTTATCAGCTGTTTGGACTCTCATTCTGACGGCACCCATTCACTGTAGAGGATCTACTAGTGAGCAAGTGATGCTAAATTCCTCCAAATCTGTTCCGATGAAGAAAAACTCTCATCTACATCATGGATGGCCTGAGGATGAGCAAATTTTCATTTTTGGGTGAACTATTCTGCTGTCTTTCTTTTATTAAAGTCTGTTTTCACTCCAGGCCTGATTGCATGGTCCAAACTCAAGTTTGGTTCTTTCCCTTGTTTTATTTTTGGGTCTGAACTGCCATGCAATTGCGTCATCTATGCGACTACCACCGTGAGAACTATTGGCAGCTGTTTACCGGTGTAACTAGGTAACTGTACTCTTACAGCTATTAATAAAACCCTTTATAATTTCATCTGATTTCTTCTGTAGGGTGATACCACTGGATGAACAAAATTCTTAATGATATCCAATGTCAATTGCATCAAACTTTTTTTTCTGAAACTGTAAGTACAAATAAACTTGCGTCTTGCCCTGCAGAATTAAAGAGTGCAGAAACATAACTCCACAGCAGCCTTTGATGTGAAACAGTCCTCTCCGTCTCTTAACTGAAGAGGATTTTGGCAACAATTCCCTTTGATAGAATATACCTGGGCGTTTCTTAGTCAGAGAGTGTGTGGGCTTTTGATGTTGTGATCTTCTGAAAAGTTTTTGTTGTTGCTTCAGGGACGAAAGTCTGTTCTGCACTAGAAGTTTGTGGTGGGACGAAAATTAGTCAGCTGAGCGGTGGAGAGATTGATGTGTTTTATGTCTTCAGGAAGGGTGGTTGGACTTCATTGCATTCAAGTGGGTTCACAATATGTCTTGTATGTTGCATGCTGTGCGGTATGACAAGTTGTTAGGCACAGTTACTTACGCTGTTGCTATACTTTAAAGAGTTTAAAGAGATGTGTCATCAGTCTAAAGTCAAACTAATAAAAACAAATTGGTTGGTAAGAACTAAACGGGAAACTTTGCTCGAAGTGGGCCGGGAGTCACCAATATGCAATTCTGCACTATTCTGTTCAAAACACTTCGATCCTGTTGCTCTCGCCGAGACAAAGACTGTTAGTCTCACAAGCCAAGATTTTGAGTTTAGACATTAAATTTGGTATGTATTATCTATACAGATATGCCTGAAATTACATTTGTAATGATTAGGGGATTCAAAAATGAAAGTTAAAATCATCATGTACTGATAATAATGTGCAATATACCTTGATATGTTAGACACTTTTAGATAAAAAAACATCCACCAAATGCGCTAATGTAGTGTTTCTTAAAATATTCAGTATCATGAACAAATGTGGAACTACTGTACACAATCCAGCTGTCAAAACAATTTAATTCAATTTTGTAATGTAATTAACACACACACACACACACACACACACACACACACACACACACAGTATGTGCACTATAAAAAAAAATATTGTTGGTTTAATTTAAAGTGACCTGGGTGCCTTAAAATTTTGAATTCATTGAAAAAAAAAATACAAAGAAAAAGGCTACTTTAATCAACAGAAACTCAAAGTATTATGTTATTATGGACAGCATTAATTATCTAAGTTGATATGACAAAAAACATTGTGCTAAATCATGGAAGAAAAAAAAAAAATATATATATATACAAATAACATTTTAGTGGTAAATTAAGTAAATGTGTTTACTGCAGTAGATTATATATGTAAATAGTTGGGTGTTCTTTTAATATATGCTGTATATTTTATATCTTTGCATATATACTGTATACAAGGAGTATGCAGCAAGAAGAGTGCCAGCATTGATTGTTTTCCACTTTGAACATTTTTGCTAGCCAAAATGTAACCAAATTGCCTGGTAAGAACTAAACAAGAAAATCTTTTTTTTTATAAAATAACCGAAAGCCTCGAAATGAGATTGTCTTGTTTCAATGCCAGCCTTAATCTCTGCCCAGAAATGATTTCTTACAGTATGAGTAATGAGTTATACTTCATATTCCATTATATCAAGCAGTCAGGGAAATTTGCGTGTGCCACATGAATAAAACCCCCAACTCATTCAGTTCAATTTCTTCACAATACTATAAAGGCCATATAAGTATGATGTGGGAAATGTGCTTGATTGTGTAGAGAAACACAGAGTGGTGTAAAAAGCTAAAGTAGTTCAGATGCTGTATTTTAACGTCTCTTTGTGATTGTGCGTTGATAAGAGCTGACAGATCTTTTTCCTAAGCGCAGGCAGGCTGATGACAGTAGACTATTCACAGCGAGGCACTGATCACTCTACAGCGGCTCTCTTTCTCTCTCTATTCGCTGCATGAAAGAGGGTTTCAACAGCGGCATACCTTTTGTGTCATTTCTCGGGCCGTGTTTTTTCATCAAGCATAGCTGCGAGTAACTTGTAAAGCAGCTCAGCCGTGTGTCTGTCATGCCTTGCACTTCATTTCGTACTCTTTTTTTTTTTCTTAGTATGAAGGGAAGGTCTTTTTCACTTTAAAATAGGGGAAACTTTTAAATGAGGCACTTATACAACAAAGGGTTTTCTACAACTCTTACAACAGCGGCCACCCCCTCCTCGCTCGTTTCATCACCGTAAGACTACATCCTTTCATTTTGATGCGATATTTGTCGGAGACTATGCAGACTGCATAAGTAACGGGAGTTAATGTTTGAGGGACACCCGTGCCGATGGTCTTTAATAAGAGGCCTCGCTAAGCCAAGGGTTTCCAAGGATATGAGCTCTTTAAACAAGCTCTTACTGTACTGTGAGATTACTTAGTTAAATATTATCAGCAGGCCCATCCATCTTTGCACATTGTATCGCTTGAACTACAATATCTGACCTTCAACACCAACTTGTAATTGAACTCGCTGCCGAGTCGCTCGGTGGAGTTCGACTTATGCTGGCTTTGCTGGAACACATCTCAGCATGACTACATTATCATGTCCTCTCTTCATCTCTAAGATTTTTTCTTCACCTTTCCTCCTCTCCTCTCCTCTCCTCTCCTCTCCTCTCCTCTCCTCTCTTCTCCTCTCCTCTCCTCTCCTCCCACAGGAAAGAAAAATCACAGATGAGATCATCTTAATTGGTTCTCTTAGACAGTAATGAGATTAAATGGAGAGCAAATGGGGCATTTTTTTCTCAAATCTTCTGCATCTGCGATTTTGCAATTGAGAAAAATGTCATAATGACACATACTGTACAGTATGTCTCCACTAGTTTCAGAAGACAATGACCTCAAACAGTTTTCATGAAATTCTTCCAGTATTAAATAATCCACAGTGATTTTAGAGTTTGTTAACAATTTGCTCACTTGTGTATTTCTTAGGATTTTTGGGAGAAACATTTGAGAAAACTTTTGTGAAACATAGCTGAGACCTCCACAAAATCTCCAATAAAAAATAGTTTCAGGCTAAAGGTTTCAAATTTTGCTCAGATTTGCCAAGATACAAAGTGTACCATCAAGGTCAGGTCTGATTTTGACCTCAAAAGTTTCTTATCAAATTCTTCCAAAACCAAATTATTCACATTAACTGTAAAAGCTCTTTACTGTCTTTCTGTGTCAACATTTCTCATTTGTGTGTATTGTAATCCTTAGAGATTTTAGGAGAAACATCTGTCAAAGTTGACACTTCAGTGAAACATAAAGGAGAACTTCATATAATCTCATGAGCAATGCAACAGCACTATTCTTTCATTCCACAGGAATGAAAATCAAATAATATTTTGGTGTAACATCACTTTCTCTCCTAGATAGCAACATGAGCAAATTAATACATTACCTAGGTCTTCTATGCCTCAGGTTTTTTCTCCTAGGAAAAAGAAAAGTTTCAGAAGAGATCTCAACAATGTCTCAAACTCTGCTAAGATGTGCCAAGATTTCAAGGATGTATCTGATACTGCATGCTGACTTACTATAAGCATCTGAGTCAAAGTTGATACCTCAGTGAAACCTAAATGAAAATTCTCCACAGCTATGAAAGAGTAACCTCTGAGCGATAAACATTTCCTGTCCTCTCCCGTTCACCTCTCTTTCTTGTCCCTCTCCTCCTTTCTCTTTCCTTCTCCATATGGCTGTTTTTGCCAACAGCATGTATTCTATTTTAAGGGTGTGCTGAGATACGGTGCCGTACCATTTAAAGAGTGGGCTTTATCATATTTGTGAAGTTTGCTGGAGTCTAAACAGGAGCTGGTTATACTCCAGAGACTCGCGAGCACTCATTTTCCCTTTTGAGCTGACTCCAGTAAATCATTTGACACCACGTCTTAAAAAGAGATGCGTGCATCAAATCTGAATTCCACCACAACAAAAGCTCCCGTTGCTTTCCAGTGAGATCTGGCGGCTCTGGTGTCAGTGTGAAGGCAGGCTACGGGAATTCCTCAGGGCATGGTGTGAATGGAGGCTGGGAAAAAGATTCAGCCCTTCCCCGTAGGATAATTGCTCCTCTCCCAGATGAGCTGTGCTGAATTGCTCGTACACAGTGTTGGAGGCAGCTGTAATTCTGTCTGAAATTTCATTTTTTGCTCAGAGTCCCGCTGTGGGTGCAGATCTCCTGCTGGGTACTCCACTGAACCGTCCGCGAGACTAAAACTCGGTCCCTCTCTCGCTTCTGATGGCTTATGGCCGCAGGCGATTCTAGGATTTCAGCCTTAGGGGGCTCAGCCCCTTATCTGAATATGAGATGTTGTGGCTCAGCGGAATGTTTTGTGCAAAGGGTCGCGAGTTCAAATCTTGCTCGACTGACAAATTTTTAATGGACCAATTAAAATAGCATCTGGTTGTCAGTAGATGTAGATGTTTTGCCGTGCGTGGTGTGTTTGGTGCAGAGGCTACACTAGAGAACATTACTACTTTCACCTATTGTCAGGGATGGATGAGACTTGATGTAACAAACTTTTTTTTTTTTTGGTTATTTAAGGACAGTAAAGGGGCAGCTTCAGAGTGAAATAACATGTAAGGAGAGCTTTTTATTATTTATTTATTATTTTCCAAGTGTGCTGACAATTGCCTACATTTTACATGGGCTTTAATGAAAAACTAGTAAATATATAATTACTTGTGTTTATTTCATTATTAAACTTGTAAGGCTATGGCTAACTTACAAGTATAATGCTAGGGCTGTGTATTAAAAAGTTTTAGTGTGAAATATATATATATATATATATATATATAATGTGATGTAAACTTTCAGACAGAATTACAGCTATATATATGTGTATATATATTTTTTTTTTAATGTAAACTTTGTCTTGTTTTTTTTTTTTAATAATTCGCAACAATGTTTTAAGAAGTAAAAAAACATGTTGCTCATGCAGCATAGCAGCATCGACTGTTGACTCTAGGCTATTGATTTACATGTTTAATGATGAAAACAAACAACATATTGACTTTTTGTAATGTTGAATTCTCTTTATTTTACTACCTTTTCTTAGTGGATAAAAGTGGATAGAAGTTGATTAGCTCACTTTAGGTCTATCTTTTTACAGGTCATGTTATTTGCTTCTTTTCATGCATCCTTTATATAACATTGACTGTTCATACATTCACATGCATGATTATTGCTTTAGGGCTGTGCTGCATGTGTAATATTCATCTCCCTTCAAACAATATAAGAGCTCAACTATTATTCATTGAAGTTCTGACCTTATGAAAACTCCTGTGAGATTGGGCCGAGCATGTTACGCTGTTAAAGGAAATTCGAAATACTTTGTTGTTTCTGTCTTCTGTTTCCCAACTGACATTTAAAATGGGCTTTTTGATTGAGTGCGGTGTTTTAACTTGAAGGTTTAAGTGTTTGCTAACATATCCTGCAGCGTCAACACTAGCATCCCTGGCTTAGTCTCATTAGCATAGTGAAGCATTGCCTAGAGAGGGTGGTGCTTCTGCCAGCGCTGTGCAGTGAATTGTATTCGCCCTTTCTTGGTAGATGGAAAGAGGGGAAACCCAATCTCAATTCCACACGAGTCATGAATTCAGCTGTGATGTGTGAATATGGCTCGCATTCAGGGCCTGGCTAGAACTGAATCTAATTGGATGCAGTTGACTTTGAATGCAGATAAAACACTTGATTAACAGTGCTACAACAGGAATTGCGATTAGCGCCAACTGGTAATGTCCGGCCTTCTGTGTCCAGCCGGCTAACAGAGCTGTAAGCAAAAAGTAGATTACATTGGGAGACAAAACTATCTGTTTTGGGCCAGAATTAAAGCTGGACAAGATTTATTTGCCCTGTTATTTCCCTTTAAAAGTGATTCACTTGAATAAAACCAGCTTGTATTTGAAACACTTTCTGGTTCCTTCAAAGGGAGGGCTTGTCCCCTTTTGGTGGTGCGTTGAGTGGAGGCGATGGTGAAATTGCCTGGAAAGTGAGGCAGAGGAGGACTTAATGAGGTAGCCAGGGAGTGTTGGGAACCATTCTTTCTTGTGTGCACTTTCAGTCGAGCTTACAAAATTTGTGAAATGTTTTGCTCATGTAACTGAGAGACTTGTCTTTTTCATCTTTTATGAACTGAGCATTTAGCCGGGCCGAACCGCCTGTGGCTCTTATTAACTGACTAGAACAGAACTGTTGCTCATACTTCCCCTCAAGATACATAGTTTTGAACGTGAGTGAAATCTGTGAAAGTGAATAAAAAAAAAATGGGGCAGTACCAAGTTTGTGGGGCAGACCCAGAGTTGGTTGGCACAGTTTTCATTCCTTTTTGGATATTTCTAGTGAAACAAACAGTACAATAATCCAGCTAGATGCAAATGACAGCTTCAGGATATTGGATAAAACATTCAGTGTCAGAAAACGGTTCCTACATTTTGTCATTTTAATTCATGACTGAGGTTATGTTGTACAATTGTGCCAAAAACCCTAACTGGGGATGACTGGCAAATGTTGAGTTGACTAGGACAATGTTAAAGACTTTATGTATGTATTCATTCATTCATTCATTTAAGCATTAGTTTATTCATGCATTAATTTATGCTTTTATCTATGCATATATTTTTGCAGATTTACCCATTTATTTATTCAATTATTCAAGATCATGGTGATTATTATTATTATTACTTTCTATTTATTTATGCATATATTTATTCATTTATTTATTGAATTATTTATGATATAGTTGTTATCATAATGACTACAGTCATCATCAGCATTATTTGATTAATTTTAACCATTTGTGATCTTTTACAATAGTTTTAACACTTTTTAAACTTGCGTTTTGTTTTTTGTTTTTTTGCCCAAATGTGTAATTTCAAAAATCATTATTGTAAATTTTTATAAATTATTATATCATTTGATGAATTTCTAGAAAACTTGCCTGAATGACATTTTAAGAAAGCATTTTTTGCACCGAAAGAATGACATTTACTTATTTTAAATACATACCACATATACACTATCAACGTTTGGTTAAACTGAATGTGTGAATTCGCCCCTGACTCTTTTTTTTGTAGACTTTCACAAGCACACACCCCTCTGAAGACGACTCATTGAAATGAGTGGGAGTGTTCGTCCTGTGTGGAGGACATTGCAGCTCCTCTGATAACCACCTTCCCTTGTGCTCTCCTATTTTCCGCCACGTCTTCCCATGATTCTCAGCAGCAGCCAGCCTACACACACTCCCACGTCCTCACACACAGAGACACCTACACTACCAGACACCTACAACCGCTCTCCCTCTTTACTGTGGCTCTGCATTGATGTTCAGACGCTCCTCAGAACTCTCCTTCCTGCTCTGCTCCCCGTGTCTCTGA
>JAFVLL020043773.1:0-13813 GCA_021397915.2 Tor tambroides
CTCCATCACTGAGTCAAGGAGTGGCAGATAAGTTTCCAAAGGTTAACCTCTAACTTTTTTGTCGTAAACCTTAACCTCCCACTCATGCAAAACATTCCTCTCAGTGGCAAACTCACTGGTTTCCCCCTCTCCATGTACTGATTTCTTATAAATGTCTCATTTTAAATAAGTATGACAATTTCTGAGGCTCAGTCAGATGAGGAAAGTGACTGCCACAGACGGTATAGTTATAACTCAGAGTGAGGTGGCAGCGCATGAGCGTTGAATGATACAGAGACGATTCTGGTTTCTGTTTTCACTTATATTGACTACTGATGTGGAAGGAGAAACCCTTCACCTGCTCGGTCTCTTCACCACCACAAGGCCCCACAATGCCAGGGGTACATCTGAGAATGATGATTGATTACAGCTGCCCGTGGGTGGGCAGCCCGTCCGCTTGTGTTATGCCGCCCTGTAGCAAACGAGTGTCATCGTCCTTGTGTTCTGATCCTCGATAGGCATCCTTTACCCTACTTGAAAAGAGAAATTCTGAAACTGAACTTATTTCAGGTCAAAATATCTCTTAATTCTCTCTTTCAAAGCAGTCTGTTTTTCATCTCTTTCCACTTACTGAAGTGAGTGTAACTTCTTGGAAAAGCAAGATTGGATATTTAGAAGAATGTGCAAGCTGTGCTTTTGCATAAAACAAAAGGAGACTGTGGCTATGACTTGTTGAACGTCAAAAAAAAATAAAAATAAAAAGTACAGTAATAAACGTACAGATGTTATATGCGTTAAAAAAAATCCCCTCCATTGTAGTTCATAGAAACATTTCACATTTTTCCATTCACATCGCATGTGTATAATTGGCATTTTTGGGTGCACTATTTCTTTAAATGACAAATGTAAATGCTAAACTTTACTTTTAATGTTTCCTAATCATAAATAGTATTAACATTGTTTTAGAGTTAGATTTGATAGTTTTGTTAGTTAGACTTACAGTATACTGTTCAAAAGTTTGGGGTCAGTAAGATTATTGAATGTTTTTGAAAGAAGTCTCTTATGATCACCAAATCTGCATTTATTTGATCAAAAAAAAAAAAAAAGCGATGGTGATTTTTATGGGTTCTTTAATGACTCTAATGTTCTTTAATTTGAAATAGAAAATGTTTGTATCAGTGTAAAAGTTTTTACTGTCACTTTTGATCACATTTTAATGCATCCTTGCTGAATAAAAGTATTCATTTATTTTTTAAAAATTGATAAACTGAATCTTACTGACCCCAAACATTTGTACGGTATTATACATGTACATGTCATTTTACTCTAAAAAAAAACGCTGAGTTAAATACAATACATTATTGCTTAAAAATGACTGTATTTCCTGCTTAAAATGAACCCAAAATAGGTTGGAAATTAACTTTTAGCAATATGTTCAATAAATGAATAAATGAATAAATGTATATATGCATATATATATATATATATATATGTACACACACACACACACATATATATATATATATATATATATAACTAATTCTACAAATCTGACCCCCATATGCTCTTTCCAGTGGGAAAAAGGTGTAGAGTTTCACTCAGCAAGCTCACAAGCACAGGAGACAGAGCAAGATAGAGAGTGAGAGATTTTTTATAAACATACTCACAACCTAAATCCATTCTGATCCATATACAAATTATTTGGTGTGTATCCAATTCGTGGAATTGATATTGACACAGATATGAGCAGACAACTGCACTTGAGTGTCACCTGACAAGAGCATCCGGCTAAGGGGAAACATGCAAGCATGAGCAGTAGCTCGCAACTGTTGAATCTATTGAATGAGAGGCAGCCATGTGGCATAGATGTCATCTCTGGAGTGTATTAGTGAGACCGAAAGCGTCATAGTATTGGGTGAGGTTGAATTAAAGCCAGCATGCCTGATGTCAGAGGTTTGTTTTAAGTGGTGCCAAGGCAGAACGGCACAGAAAAACAGAAGCTGCACATTTCATACTGGGACTGCTGGGTACTAAGTCATGTTTTTTGGAAACTTCACCCTGCCATGGGACACAATGACCTCCCAGTTACCTCCTCTCCATCTCTGTACCATGATCAAAATCTGTCTAGCAAGGAAAACTACAGCAATCAAGCAGATGCATCTCCCAACATGTTTTATTAATTGTCATATTAAAGATTCACACACAGCCTGCTCCCAGTTGCCTTTCTGTCATAATGTCTGTGCCCTCGTAACTATTGCTTACCACCAAATACCACCCGCATATATACAAGCATATTCAAATAGGCATGTGCAGCTGTGTGATATTTGGGGACCATATCAAATATGAATGAATTTCATTTATTGTATCGGATGATTTTTGACATTGGTTTTAAACCATTTCTTCATATTTTTAGATTGGCCTTTGCATGACCTTAGCATAAAGGATAACGTAAGATTGTGGCATATGTTTATTTCTTTTTAAGACCACTATTTTTAAAGTGGGGGGTGTCAGCCAGTTATTTTATATCAAAATTTCCTTTCACAAACTTTCAGAATGAATATTTGACAAAAACAAATACATTGCATTAATTAATACATATTACAGTTCTATTATATTGTTATAGTTATTTCATATAGTTCTGTTTTCATTTGTACACTCAATAAAATATTCAAAATACTTTTCTAGCCTAGTCTTTCATTATCTAAACCTCTTACCTTTCATTTCATTTCATATAATTCTAGTATAATAAAATATAATACAATACAAAATATACAAACAAAAATAAAAATAAACAAGTAAACAAATACAAAAAATAAATAATGTATTTAAAATGTACAATATTATTAAAAATTTGGGCATCGGTAAATTTATTCTAAAAATGTTTCTTTTCATAAGAATTATTTTTTATTATTCAGCAAGAATGGATTCAACTGATCAAAAATTTTACAACTGATACAAAAAAAGATTCCAAATAAATTATGTCAAAAATAAAAAAAATTTAATATATTATTTAATATATTAAATAAATATATTTAATAAAAGTATATATTTATAACAAAAATATTTGTTGGCTTATCGCTATTGACCAAAATTTTACTATCATTGCATCCCTAATAACGTGTTCTTAAAATGATCTTGTGTTTTCTGATCTGTCTGTAAACAGGAGGATGTTCCCTTTCCTCAGCTTTAACATCAGCTCACTAGACCCATCAGCTCATTATAACATATACGTGGACGTGGTTCTTGCAGACCAGCATCACTGGAGGTACCAAGGAGGCAAATGGGTCCAGTGCGGCAAGGCAGAAGGCAACATGCCAGGTACTCGACAGTCACACGGTGCCTTTTTCTGCACACTATCTACTTTTAAACCCTACAAACAAGATAAATGTCTTTATCTGCATTGTGGTTTTCACAGTGTGAGTTTTTTCTGAGCAGTGCAGAAAACTTCACATACCAATAGCTCTGTCTTTTTGTGGCTAGAAGTGCATGAGTGTTTCTGATACCACTGTATGCCACAATCAGAGGAACCTTAGCATGTGGCCCACCACAACAGCTCTGCACTGCAACTGCTGTTCAAGGGTGACTGCATGGTAGTGCAAGTGTGAAACATTTGACACTGTACCCTTAATTGACTTATACCAATCAATTTACAAAGTACAAACATTTAAATACTCATACTTAGTACGGTTTTAACCTAGCCTTTCTCTACCTAAACTCCTGACCTTTCCTTACTTAAATATGGCATTTCTATAATTATAATAATTCTATAATATAATAAAAAGTTATAAAATATACAATTATGAAAAATATGAACAAAACGAAAAAAATAAGCAAATATACAAAAATAGTAACAATTAAATAATATATAAAATATACACTACCATTCAAAAATTTGGGGTCAGTAAGAGTTTTTAATTTAATTTTATTTATTTATTTTTTTATTTTTTATTTTTTTGCAAGAATGCATTAAATGCATCAACAGTGACAGTAAAGACTGTTGATAAGAAGATTGTTACAAAACTTTTTATTTCAAATAAATGCTGTTCATTTAAACTTTCTGTTCATCAAAAAACCCTAAAAAATCATAATAGTATCCACAAAAATATTAAGCAGCTTGTGAAGGATCATGTGACTCTGAATACTGGAGTTATTCGGCTTCAGGAATAAATTACATTTCAAAATATATTAGAATGGAAAATATACAATAACAATAGAATTATTTTAAATCGTAATGATATTTCACAATATTAATTTTTTTCACAATATTTTTATTTAAAAATGCATCCTTGGTGTGCATAAGAGACTTCTTTCAAAAATATTAAAATATCATACTGACCCCAAACCTAAATGGTATTTTAAATGCTGTATATCAATAAAATACTGTGTCATTGACAGTAAAATATGGTTTAAAGACAGGAATATTTAAATTGCATTCAGTAAATATATATTTATGCCTAAGTGCTTTTTTTTTTTTTTTTTTACAGGAAACAGAATGTATATGCACCCAGACTCTCCCAACACTGGGAATCACTGGATGAGACAGGAAGTTTCCTTCGGCAAACTGAAACTTACCAATAACAAAGGCAGTTCTAACAATGTAGCACAGGTAATTGAATATATTAATAATAAACTCTACAGCAAAGCAGTCTTACTGCACCATACCCAAACCTGAGCCATCTGTGTCGACACTGGTTGTAGTCAAACAGAGATTACGGTTACCATTTATGTTGAATATGTAAAACCATAGCATATCTGCACTATTTCTCTGACAATTGCATTGCTTGGAATACAGATGATAGTGCTGCAGTCGCTCCATAAATACCAACCACGTCTTCACATCGTGGAGGTGAAAGAGGATGGAACCGAGGATCCCTTTCTGACCTCGAAAACTCAAATGTTTGTCTTCCCTGAGACTCAGTTCATTGCTGTCACTGCCTACCAGAATGCAGATGTAAGTTACGTCATCTGAACGCATTATTGCTGTGGGTTGTATTCTTATTAATCACATTGCAACTGCCACATAACCACTGCTTACAGCAAACAAAGATACATATCATCACAGTGTGGGATGACCTAGACGAGAGAGTTGTGTTATATCTGCGCTTTGAATCTTTGTATGTGCTGAATATGTTCATTCTGACTGTAGGAAAGAGTATGAGTGTAATTCATGAATTATTTCGTAATGGCAGTGATCTATCAGTCTCCCTGACTATGCTTCCTGTGCCCATGTGACTTTACACTTACACTCTCTCTCTCTGCCCTTTCTCCAACCTCTTCCCCTGCCATTTCTTTCACAGATCACTCAGCTGAAAATAGATCATAACCCTTTTGCTAAAGGTTTCCGGGACAATTATGACACGTAAGTAAGCCTGAAGTAAATTAAATACAGTTGATGTCTGTGGAGCACTACTTGTCATTTACATCTATCTATCTATCTGTCTATCTATCTATCTATCTATCTATCTATCTGTCTATCTGTCTATCTGTCTATCTATCTGTCTGTCTGTCTGTCTGTCTGTCTGTCTGTCTATCTACCACTACCACTACTAGTAAAAAGTTTTTGAACAGTAAGATTTTTTTATGTTTTTTAAAGAAGTCTCTTCTGCTCACCATGCCTGCATTTATTTGATCCACAGTACAGCACAAACAGTACAATTTTGAAATATTTCTACTATTTAAAATAGCTGTTTTCTATTTGAATATATTTTAAAATGTAATTTATTCCTGTGATCAAAACTAAATTTTCAGCATCGTTACTCCTGTCTTCAGTGTCACATGATCATCAGATGTCATGTCACAGAAATCATTCAAATATGCTGATTTGCTATTCAAGAAACATGTATTGTTATTATTATTTTTATTATTATTATTATTATCAATATTTAAAACAGTTGAGTACACATTTTTTCAGGATTCTTTGATGAATAGAAAGATCCAAAGATTCATTGAACTCAGGAACTGCATTTTCAGTTTAATTAATAGTGTAACGTTCTTAACATTGACATATTAACATTTCAGAAGTGGTTTTGTCAGCTGAAGTTTACCTTTGACCCTCTATTTCCTCTTGTAGGCTGTACGCACATCCTGACTCAGACCGCCTTACGCCTTCCCCAACCGAAAGCCAACAGCTCCTCTCAGGCAGCTGTTACCCTCACCAGCCGTACCTATCTGATCAGTACATGAGCCCCCTACCTCAGAGTCGCTTCTACAGCCGCGAGCCAGTCAGCATGACCCAGCAGTGCCCCAAAGACCCTACCGCCAGCCCTCACAGCCGCTTTTACCTGACCAGCCAGCAGGGGGTGCCGCCGAACCGCCTCGACTTCAATGCGTACGAGAGCGAATACACTTCCAGCAGCCTCTACAAGCCGTTTCCGATCCAGACTTCCCCACACCACCCTCTGGGCTACTACTCTGAAAGCCCCTTCGCTTCCGGGCCAGTTTCTGGCACCAGCGCAGGCGTGTGGAGCTCAGGACGGCCTTCGCCGCAGTACCTTAATCACCCACACCACAGTAAACCCGGGTCTAGTCTGGGCTGGTTCCGAACCCTCTCGTCCCCAGCCACGTCTTCGTCTCCCTCAGCGACAAACTCGCGCTTCCATTCCTCCCCGTCGCTCCTGGATCCCCAGCGCCAGCCGCTGCTCCAAGACAAGTCCAAAGAGTCCGGGGAGGATGCCTGGATGGAAGCCCCCTCGGTTAAATCGGTGGACTCAGCTGACTCAGGTTTGTTCGAGGGAGGAGAGAGCAAGAAGAGGCGCGTGTCGCCTTACACGTCCAGCACGGAAAATTCCCCTCCCAACCGCAGCGCAGAGACTTGTGAAAAGGACAATTGCAGTGACGCGGGCTACTACGGCTTCTACACCCACTGAAGACCAGCACTCAGACTGTGCTCCTGCTGTCTTCCACCCACCGTCTGTCTGCATGACCTGAGACGCAGGGATCGAGCTCTCTGTGATAGTAGCTACAGTGCCAGGTGTTAGGTGGCCCCTCTGTGCTTTGTGTTCCCTGTGTTAGATGTTTGGGGGTCATGTGGAGGTGTTCTGAAGGTCACTGTCACACAAAAGACGAAGACGATGTGACTGCGCTGAGACACTGGCCTGGAGACACACAGACAGACAGACCTCTGTGACTTTAGCAGCTGAAGATTTCACAGCACACCTGCTGACACTCCCCCTAAGGAACTGTCTCTGTCCCCCTCGTCAGCCACAGACATGAAAACACCTCACAAAAACCCACGCACCACAAGCACGCTCAAACAAACAATCAAATCGTTTTCGGCACGTTCACATCTGTCTTGAAAAACGTGGACTTAGAGATGTAGTTCACCCAAAAATGAAGTGTCATAACATAAATAAGACATTAAGTAATTACAACAAGGTGCTTTCAAGCTTCAAGGATGCAAAATCATTATAAAAATAGTTCATACAACTCATATGCCGCATGTCAAGTCATCTAAAGCTTTAAAATAGCTTTGGATGACAAATGAACACACCAAAGGAAAAGTTTCTCATCCGAAGCTATTGAACATTTCAATTTTTTTCAATTTAGAAATTGCTAGTAAATTTCACAAATAACTAGAGAGAAGCAACAAGTAACAGATTGAACTAAACATGAAATTTTGAAGCAGAAAGACTGAAACTGTATTCATAACTTTAAAAAAACCCAGAGTGTTGCACACAAATCCTTTAATTGGTCTCTAAATGACATGAAATTGGCTTGCTTAAGACATGATGCCGTGGACCTGTAAGCATGTGCTGATTGGTTCATCTTCAGATCAGTTGCTCTGACATAGCTGTTATTTGACGGATGATCTCATTGGAAATAACATCAGAAATTTGATTATTAAACAGAACATTTATATTTAAACAGACTAGTGTTGCATGCAGTTGTGTGCTGCATAACAATGTGGCATGATACAGGTTTAATACATTTTGCATCTGAATGCAAGCCTTCATTACAGTGCAACATTTCTGTGTCCAGTCAATCCTAAAATGCACCCCTACAGGGAGCACAATCAATAAGCACATTAAAGCCCAGGCCACTCAGACAACACATGCTGGAAATAAAATAGCCATGATGTCTAACAGACCATGGCTGTATGCACCAGCTGGAATTCCATCCTTTAGTAGACAGACATAATATGGTTGATAGAATGCATGAGTAATTATATATGCAGTTATATGAAGTGTTCATTCAAAAGTCTGGGGACTGAAAGATTTTTTTTTTTAAGAATTTGCATCAAATTTTCATTAGACTAATTACATTGTTACAAAACAATTTAGACTAATTACATTGTTTACAAAAAAAAAATTATAATGTAGTTCTTTTGAACTTTCTATTCATCAAAGAATTATATTGTGGTTTCCACAAAAATATTAAGCAGCACAGCTGTTCTCAACATGATAATAAGAAATGTTTCTAGAGCAGCAAATCAACATATTAGAATGATTTTATGAGAGGAAAGTATTATAAGACATTGAAGACTGAAGTATGGCTGCTGAACATTAAAAACTAAATGACTGTTTTTACTGTATTAATGATCAAATAAATGCAGCCTTCATGAGTATAAGAGATTTAATTTTGAAATATTACAAAAATCTTTAAACAAAAAAATGCACTGCTTCAGATAAACACAAAAAACAGGCAAAAACAGACAAGTGAAGGTTAATAGATTTAAATTTAAAATGCAAAACTGAACATTGAGACCTATAGTAGTTCCTTCCTGATCCCTTTAAAGTTTTATAGTTCTGAAAAAAATTATTTTCGTTTTCGCACTGTATACAGGCAACTTATGTGACGACGATTGTTTGAGACAGGGCCTTATAATCCTCAGGTTTCATTTAACTAAAGTCCACGAGTTAGGATAAACACATTAGTGTCAATCTGATGACCTGTAACAGGACATACTTAAACCAACAGCATCATGTCTTGAGGCGTCGCACATGACGGTATACAGATAGACAGGGTGGAAAAATGGACACCTGGCAGGGGCTTCAGACTGACTATACATCATCTTTATTCAAACAACAGAGTAACATGCAGACAGCCCACACACAGACGTCAGTGACACAGAGGAAGAATGAGCCTTCAGTCTAAGCCTATCAGGCACCGCTGGCATTCAAAGGTGAGAATGACCTCAGACAGATAAGTGGGTGACAAGATGCCACTGCAGAAGACAGTACACGGACTTCTGGGACGTAACGGAAGCCTGTGAGCTCAGAACTGTCAATTTATAGAAGCTTTGCATCTTTCAGATATGCATATGGTCTGTGTCCTAATATGAAACCATTACTTGTAAAATAGAACAATTAAAAAAATGACTCTTCGTTAAAATTCTTTGCCATCTGTGTTCATAGAAGTTTCCGAGAAATTGTAAAGTGCTGCAAAAACCAACATGGTATCAATTTTCAGTGGCCACTCTGTTTTTTTTTATTTTGTTTGTTTTTTTTTAAAGTCAGCAAACTGACTCTAACTGCCTCTGTTTATTGTTCATATGTGTATGTTGATCCAAAACCAAATGAAACAAGAGAAATATGGTTAAGACTACATTATTTTAAAATGCCATTACTGGAGTAGAAAGCCATTGCCAGATATCCTGCTTAGTTATTTGGCATACACCACGCAATTTAGATGCTGGGAAATTTCTAATATTCTACAAATTCATTAATTTGCTTATAGGTTTATTAAGGTTAGTTATTAAGAATTTGACAATGATAAAAAAGCAAATGGCTGCAAGAGATAGCAGCAATATTATTTAACTGACAATCAAGGTTAAAGAACAAATTTGTAATTTAAAGTGCAATTAAGGTGTTTCTATGTTAATTTAAAAGATGCATAATTCATGTTCATGTTTGGTTTCTTTTTATACACTGAAATGCACTGAAACGTTTGTTACTGTTGATGTGGACTGAAAATAATGAACAAATTGTCTGTTGTTGTCATATTAGCAGTCAATCCATGTTTTGGCTGACCCCTGGTGGACATTATGCTCCTCATATCTTCGAGTGTCAATAGCAGGTCTTTTAAGAAACCGATTTAGGTTATTCTCTCTGGCACCATCCTTGTTTATTTGTTGGGTTAAAAGCAACAATTTAAGTAATGTTACTAATAATAAAAGAGGTGCTTCTGTAGCAAGTTTCCTCAGCCAAGCAAACTGAGCCTCAGATACAGCTGTATATAATATTAAATGATGTTTTTGATTCATTCTAAATGTAATAAAGACGGAACTATACAAACTCATTTTTTCTATTTTTTAATATTGTACATTTTATTGCTGTTTTAAATAACTATACAAGTGATGACCTGAAAGTTTATTAATTGAACATTTGTACACTATGATTTTTTTCATCCAGGCCTACACAAAATGGTTGTTTCTGATATCTCATTTTATATAGGGTTTAAACTGTCAGCCCTAATTCATACTTAAATGACAATAGATATAATATCCTTGTCTAAAATCAAAATATAATATTTGGTTCATTAAAAAAAAATAAGACGTGCAATGTAAGAGTGCTATGGACACATTTCAGGAACCTCCTTCAGTAAAAGTCAATGAAGGCCCAAATTAGAGTTAATCCATTTACTGCTCAATCCTGCTTGAGACATGGCTAATTTTACAAACTGGTAAGTTAACGGAAGGAAAAACAGTTAATGAGACCTCTGAATATAACATATGATCACATACAATAATCCAGACTCATGTTGTATCCACCAGCACATACAGTAAGTACTTATATAAAGTGAAAAGTAATTTAACATTGTCCATAGAAATCTGTTTGTGCAATTGTTAAAACTAAACATCTCCAGAACTCGCAAACATTCTCATGTACCTTTTGGCTTATATTTTATCCAAAGTGGAAGACAAGATCAAACTGTCCACTAAGTTTCTGTGTCCTCAACCATGAAATAAATAGAAGTGTTCAAAATGTATCCTCTTGCTGTTTGGTAAAAGCATCATCCTTGCTCAATGGATTCGTTTTAAACCCTTGGCAATTCATCGTTGCTCCCAAAAGCTCCAAGTTCGTATAGTCTTTCAAAAACTGTGTGCAAACTGAATTTATCACAGGCATTAAGTGTCCACGGTGTTGCAGCAATCTGCTTCTTCACCATAATTCCAGGTTTTTAACACTGGCAAAACCAGGATTCTCCCTAATCTTCCAATACGTTCCATTGTAAAGCCAAACTTCCCTTCCAGCAGCATCCAAAGTTTTCCTGTAAGATGGAAACATTTTAACATTCCAGCTCTAATTTGTATGAATAAATCACTTGTGCGGTTGATGTTAACTCACCTGAAGAAGCGAGGGATATGCTCTTCTCCTCTCTTGGCCAGAATTTTCCTCCTTTCTCTTTGCTTTTCCTCCACTTCATCCTTCTTTTTATCAGTCTCCTCTATTTTCCCCTCCTCAAGAAGCCTAACAACACCAACACAGAGCTTAAAACATATGATCTAAAAAACAGTTTCATGGACTTGCAAATTCATGAAATTGCTAAATCATTCTGGCTCCAACGTCTGTCTATTTATCACTGTCTATTAGGAAGATCTGACCTTTGGTCAGGGCGCAAGCGTGTATCTGTAGGGGGCAGCAGGGGCTTAAGGTCAGGGGTCAGCTCATTCATCTCCATTGCAAAGCTAGAGTAGCCATAGTAAAGTATGTAGTTCTTGGGTTGTGGATCTGTAAGGAAGCACAGACATTCTGAAAACATCTGCCAATACAAAGATACATTTTCCATTTATTTGTTTTGTCACACAATAGCCACAAAATCAGAATTATTCCCATACAGAATTGACCCAATACATTCCTGGTCTTCTTGTGAACAATGAACCTATTTCACAGACTGTGATGATGTTTTTCCATAGATATTTACATCATAAATTTAGAGGTTTTTTATATTTTCAGTTTTAAAAATATAATGTACATTTATAACACTATACTCTTATTACCTTGGCATTAAATCATAGAAAACTGGTAAATCTATTGCATGAGGGTTTCTAACAAAACAGCTCATCAATGTAATCTCTCTGTTTTGTTCCTTATTTGGAAAGTTATAGAAATTATATTTTGGTTTTTTTTATATTTGTTGTGATTTCTGTTCACCACTATAAATGTTTACCAACTATGATGACTTCTGCTGCTCAAAATGTAAAGAGAGTCCATGGCAGCGTGAGTCATTACATAATGCTGACCAATATCCAAATATGTATTTAGTATTTTCTAAGCAAATGCATTTGCTCTGGATAGTTCCCAATGGATAAAATAAAATTTCATTTAATATTCTGTTTCACACAGAAATACATCACATTTCAAAAGTAACTGGGTTTGCAAACAGCACTTCAGTCAGCAGTGGGCTGTTTACTGACTTGAAAGATGGCAACAGTATTCAATAAAATGGAGGAAAGATGACTACTCACTTGGCTTCCAGACACACTGTGGATTGGGAAGGGTGTCACAGAAGATGCCTTCATGCCAAAATCCACCAAAACGATGGACGACATTTCCAGTCTCGTCAAGAACTTGACCCTGCACTTCGTTTTTGGAACCATCTGAACCCCAGTAACGTGACTGAGAGGGAGAAATAAAAGGTCACACTTTAAGGTCCAATTCTCGCTATTAACAAACCATTAACTATGACTTTTGCCTCAGTAAACTCCTAATTTGCTGCTTATTAATAGTTAGTAAAGTAGTTGTTAAGTTTAGGTATTTGGTAGGATTATGGATGTAAAATATGATCATGCAGAATATGTGCTTATAAGTACTAATAAACAGCCAATATGTTCATAATAGGCATGCTAATAAGCAACTAGTTACCAAAAAATCTGAATTGTACAAAGTTTACTTGTAAAAATATGTACTCGAATGAAATGACAACAAAATTTGCAATCAAAACCGAACACACCTTGACAAATGTGATTTTACAGGTGCAGACCGAACTTTTCAGGTTGCGAATAATGACTTCGCCGTAGTGCTCGAGGTATCGCTGCTGACTGAGGACATTGTGGATGCACGTTACTACTTTGTTCCATTCATAGTGGTCCCCATATCTACAAGTACAGCATATCAAAGATCAGAATTCTTCTTTAACACTTCAGAATTAAAATTCCATTGACACCAAAGCAGATACTTGCTTTTTTAGAGTCACATTCACCATCCCTGTTGGCATGATCTCCAAAGATTTGCCCCAAAACTTGTTCTTCCATCTCTGGTCTGCTCTCAGCATGTAGGATTAAAAAAGCAATGAGATTCAAATTCAAACATACAGAACATTAAGAAATCATCACACAGGCCTTAAAACATACCCTGCCAGAAGTTGAAATTTTCTGATTCTCCATGACATGCAGATATTGGTGGATGATGGGAAACCTGAAAGCAAACAAAACCACAGAGTAAATAACTGCTTGATAGAAACTTATCTGATGTATGATCAGATGTGATTATTAATTACCTGTTCACTAATGTAGCGGAAGCCTCTGTCCTCTCTGATACACTCAAATGTCTCTCCCAGAACTGGATTAAAAGGTTTGTAACGGTTGCGATACTGAGCCGTAGCATAGCCAGATATGGCAAAAGCAGCAATATAAACCTTTACAACGACAAATAAGAATTTACATTTACACAGAAATATACTACTGTTCAAACATTCACAACACATGCATTAAATTGATAGAGAGTCACGGTAACATTTATGTTAGAAAAGTTTTCTGTTTTAATTAAAAACTGTTCTTTTGAACTTTCTATCCATAGAACAACGGTTTCAACATAATAATAATAATATTTTTTTTTTTTTTTTTTTTTTTGGTATTTGAGCACCAAATGGACCCATCTAGCAACTTCTACAACTA
>JAFVLL020043774.1:0-70358 GCA_021397915.2 Tor tambroides
CCATTCACAACTTTTGATAGTGGAAACGCAAATAAATGCGTACCGTTCCGTACCGTACCGTACCGTACCGCTCAGTGGAAACGAGGCATTAATGTGGGACTTGATAACATTCTCAAGGTATACAAGCGATTTATTAAAAACAGTGCAACACTGCGCTCATGTGGACATAAGACACTCGGTTCACACCATGGTTCACACCAGTTGCATAAAATTCATAGCAGATTGCATCTTAAAGAACAATTTAATTCATTCACCTACTCAACAACAAACAACCAGCAATAATGGCAGAGAAGGTCACCAAGAATTTGGCTCCAAAAATCGGATTTCTGTGTGTCCATGATAAACTGGCCGTTTAACCAAATGCAAGCCAGTACTTCCAGTGGCTTCTAGCATGGCAAAGAGCCTTCTAGTGGTTTGTGTAAGGAACTACAGGTCCTCTCTAAAGATATTTTATTATATTTTGTTGTAGTGTTTCAGTGATTCATTTTTACATATTCATACACAGATAACAACTATATGTTTGATAGTAGGCCGAAATCAGTGTGCTGATGCACTACTTAACATTCAAATACAGCCATAATTTTAACCTGAACTTCCATGTATTTGTGTAGTGTAATTGCACAAAATCCATATAAACTATAAAACTGCAAAATCTGTATATAGTAAAAAAACAACAACTGATATGTAATACATAAATGAACATAAAATATTCAAAAAGTAAAAAAATAACACAAATAAATAAAAAATGTGCACTGTTAGACAGAATTTTAGCTTAGAGGGTCAAGAAAGTTTTCCTAATGATCTTTATCATGTTTTGTCAGTAATATAATATGAAAATATTAATGAGACAAGTTGGAAAGGACATCACAACAAGAGACTGATGTGTTTTGTGTTATGCAGTAAATCAACACAAACGAATGTGCATTAAGGCTTGATATTAGTATACTAACAATGACTATAAATTAGGATGTTTATTTTGTTTAAAAAACCTGTCCTTTCTTTGCTCTTCATTTTTATTTCAATACCCATTTACATTACAAAATGTCCCAAACATTTCGCAACAAAATGTTTTTACAAGGTTTTATGAATTATATTTTTTTTGTAATTCTGCTAACCTTTCTTTGGTATTGAGAAACCCATTTAAAGGTAGTATATGGAAAATATATGTATATGACAAACATATTATTAACATATTATTTGCTAGTCTTTGCTAACTGCTGTGTGTGACAAAGCCAGATGTACTGAATAATTACTAAGTTAAAATGTTTTATTAATTTGAATGAAACAATTAAAAGCTCTTTGGCAAGTGATATAAATGTAATGATAAAAGTGAAGCGCAAACTCATTTGGTGATGATGGCAACAGCTTCCTTCATCCAAGCATTGTTACTGAGTAGAGAGAGCATGAAACGAGCCACATCTCCTCTTGACACGGACTGACCGACTGGCAGACCATTTTCATCAGGGACATAATAACCTTCATGAGTGAGGAACTCATTGGCTTTGAAAACAACAAGAAAAATGACCACAAATTTAGTGGTAATCTAATGACTTTGCAGCAAAAGCAAACTTCCAATAATGATTTGTTTGTCAATAAGCATTTGACATATTACTTAATGTAAAATGCCAACAATAATTGAAGAAAGCACTCAAATGTATTATATATAATAAAATTTAAGTTTGTTTTATTAATAGATCCCACCTGTTGTTGGTGTATTCTTGAGACCAGGCGGACGGACAACAGTCCAGTTGATGTCGTCAGTCTGCTTAAGAAAGTTTTCCATTTCATACATGTTGTTCAGAACACTTCTGATCATGGGAAGCAACATGAAGCGGATGAGAAAGGAAGAATTGGAGCCTGAATTAGCTGTGAAGAATGTCATAGAAATCCAATTACTACACCAGTCCAATGATCAGACCAAAAATACTGTGAGGAAAAGACCCTTCAGTTTTGCATATACTATACATAATAACAGCACTTACGGTCAGTGTACCATGACGTCATGGTGATGATTCGATTGACTTTGACTTCACGCATAGCATTTAACGCTGCCCTCATAGACTGGGTGTAGCCAGTGACTCCGTACAAAAATGAGATCGGGAAGCCAAGACAGGACAACACAGCATCTTGACCTTTGAAGTGTGGTTTCAGGCTGTCTTCTGAGAAAATGTCTGCTTCAACCACCTGTCACATGAGTGCATGCGGTTAAACAGTATATGGTTGAGGCTGCATGCTAGTTGTAGCTACTACTTGATTACTGAAAATCTAAGACATAAAATGCGCATCATCTGGACTGGAAGACATATTATTTAATGTGTGAGATATATGTGAAATATCATCTACACTGCACTGCCACAGCAAGCAGCTAGTGTAGGCTAAATCATATCATTATTTGGAATTGCTGTGCCTGGATAACTGTCCTTAAAAATCTTTACTTCCTGCACAAAAATGTGGGGCAAACAAATCATGTGATGATATCAACCCATAAATGAAACACATTGAAATTTTATGCCACCCTTGTGACCGTCTTCTTCAGTGATACTGTACAAAAACTCATATAACATCTAAAATAAAAGATCAAACAAACACTTGCAAATACAGTAAGTTATGCATTAAAAGTTAACATTTTCACTTTGGTGACTTTAATATTACTCTTTAATATTATTCCAGTTGTAAACTAAATAGTCATTTCAGCATTTACCATGGTAAAGATTTTAGTCAACTAGATAAGAAAGAAAATATGAGCTAATTAATAGCTCAGACTATTATACTATATAAACTATTCATTTTGTCATGAAGGACCTTGCAAAATTAATTTAGATGCATATCATATCATATATCATATCATATGTTATTGTGAATCTGCAGTCCAACTCATTACTTACACCTGACCTGGGAGCAAATTCACGAACAATGTAACAATATAAGTATTTCATAATTTCACCATGCTTTTTCAAAAAGAATGTGACCCTGGACCACAAAACCAGTCTTAAGCAGCACGGGTATATTGGACGAAATAGCCAAAAATACATTGTACGGGTCAAAATTATTGATTTTTATTTTATGCCAAAAATCATTAGGATGTTAAGTAAAGATCATGTTCCATGAAGATATTTTGTAAATTTCCTACTGTAAATACATCAAAACTTAATTTTTGATTAGTAATATGCATTGCTAAGAATTTCATTTGGACAACTTCAAAGCGAATTTGTAAATGTTTAGATTTTTTGCACCCTCAGATTCCAGATTTTCAAATAGTTGTATCTCGGCCAAATATTGTCCTGTCCTATCCTAAAAAAACCAATGGAGAGTTTATTTATTCAATTTAAAAAAAAAAAGAGAGAGAGAAAAAAAGGGACTGGTTTTGTGGTCCAGGGTCACATTTAACTTTGATCTTAATCTTTCCTCCTTTTATTTACCTTGAGGTTCTCGTGCGTCACTGTCAGTTTTCCCGGGTTTCTGACGACGGCCGTGACGGAGTGTCCTTGCTGAAGAGCCTGATTCACCAGCTGCAGCCCGGTTTGACCAGTCGCGCCAAGTACAGCGATCTTCATGATTAACCTGGACAGAACCTTCTATTCCTGCTAAAACAAGAAAGTCTGTGAAATTACAGCTGCCAGAACATAGTCACACTCGTTTGTACAACACCCAAGAAAAAAGGCTAAAAATATGAATAGGGTTTCTTACAGGAATCGAAAAGTTAGTTTTGTTTGAACTATTTTCTGCTTGTAATATAACCTGCTTAGCAAACGTCCGGAAATGACATTTATTATTGCAAGACTCCTCCTCAAGGACAACAACATTAATGTCTCTGCAGACACGTTAAAACTGAAAGTATGTTTTTAGGGAAAAACACACTTTCCGAGAGAAGATACTTGTAAATGATCTTAAGAATGTGAGCATCACCAAATCAAACATTTATACCTGTCGTCAATACACAAAACGCCTCAGAAAACAACAAACTTCAGTGACATAACGCATGTCATCTAAGCGCACTGTGTAAATGCGGTGATGATCAACAGCATTGGTGTGCAAAGAGCCCATTGTTAATCCTAACGTACATGGATCGCAAAAAACATATCAGTAAATATATTCCTGACATTTACCAAACTCACTCTAAAATCGCTCCTAATGGTGTGAATGGCAACACAACAGTAATCACATGCATGCACTTCGTTCTCTGCTGTCAAACAGCTGCTGATATAACTTTCTACCTTGTGGGCTCGAGTGCGCATGCGCATTGCGAGTATTTCACGCAAAAGTCCTATACAAAAGCAAACGAGGTCCAAACGCATGTTTCTCAAAAAACAAAACAAAACAAAACAACAACTAAATTTCTCTTTCTGTTTTCTTTTAAAGTGTTTTAAAAATGAAAGCTGTGGCAAAAATATATAGATTTTAATAAACTGTAGTTACTCAGCGTTTTTCTTTTACTTTCTAGACTTTGTTGAATGAATCACCAGGCACGTTAATCAACGTTACACAATGTTAAAAAAAAAAAAAAAAAATCATCATCATGTGCAGTTCTGCACTCTCTGTTTGTGCACAAATACTGCGACCACAGAATCTGTAATGGGGAACCAGTGAAAAATTTCACAAATACCCTTGTAGCCTAAATAACGTGAACTTTACTGTAGTCCGAAATGATTACAGGATTTTAATTAATCGGACGGACCAAATTTCATGATTAACAGAACTTTTATTCACACCAAAGCTTTAAAGCGTGAAGCACTTTTCTTTGATTTCACACTGCCGAAAAGAGACTTTCGTTAAGCACAAAAGTGTGCGTGGACAGTGGACACCGCTCCCCCTGGTGGTTAATGTGTTACTGTCACAACAATCCCTTCAGTTCCTTGTTTTCAGCTTACAGAAGTTGGGCAGAGTGTGTGTGAGTCTTTGGTTTCGCATGTTCAAATGTCACCATCACAAGGCCAGTTAGTGTTCAGTATTCACCATGAAGCTACAGATTTGTCTGTTCCTCGGCGTGACAGTTTTCTGCGTATCGAGAGCTGATTTCTCGCCTCCAGTGGTAAACATCAGTCTGGACCTGCCTGCCTATCAACGATGGGCTCCACTGAAGAACCTCTATGACATCGATTTCTTGAGAAAAGCGGCATCTGAAGTGATCGAGTAAGTATCAGATTCAGACAGTCTGACAGCCGCACGCAAAATGTTGCTTTCGTTTGCATTCTTGCCATTTTGACGAGAACCGGTTTAGCCATTAGATCATTTTACCTGGTTGACAACTTTAAAAAGTTTACGCGCAGAATTTGAAATCAGATATCACAGAATGTCACCAAATGTTTAAGTTTGCAACCCATTAAAATGCAAGTGATAAAAATAAAGCACTGCTGACATTCCACTCTACCAAAGAGTATAGAAGCCCAAGAGGCGAAACTCAATAGAACACTCCATAGCAACAGTTGCGCCCATGACATGACTGTGTCGCAGCCATTTTGGACTGACAACTACACAAAAACGCCGTAGAATAATAGCAGCCAGTCGCGCTTGACCAACTTACAATAACACATTTAAAGTATATATGTATTTTTATATACTTTACTTACCCATATCTATGTTCTATCGTACATTTTCCTTGTTAAATATCAGCTGCTTTGTTTAAAAAAACCGTACATTAAAGCTGAAATACAGCCTGAACGATGACAACAATAATGTACAATCACTAGACTAGTGATCATCAAATCCTTTTAACAGTTTATTTCACAGACTTTATTTTAAAGTCATCCCTTTTTCTTTTCTTTTCTACAAAAATTTTTGCTTTCTAGAAACCAGTTTCGGTTGAAAATATGTGTTAACATTATAAACACTGAATTAATACCAACATATGACATTAAATTAATGACAGAAAAATTAGTAATGTTGGACAATAAATATATAACAGGACATCTTGACAGTAAACTGTTTTTGCAGTATTGTCTTATATTAATGTCCTTTAAAGGAAGACATTAAACAACAACAACAACAAAAACGTTTTTATGTAAAAAAACAAAAACAAAACACAAGTACAGCCACTTTCTCCAAAACTGTTTAATTATTTAATTATGACAGACACAGCAATGCATCATGTCCTAATCTAGATCATGTTTGTAGTGTGTTCCAGGAGATTAAAACGTACAATATATATTTCAGACCTACTGGAGTAATAATAATGTAGTAAATAATAATATAGACTAGTAAGTAATTGTAAATGTGTGAAGTTGCATATAAGCTCATTATAACTACAGTGTCATATCCATATAAATCATTATTATGGTTTCTATGACTATAGGACCTGCAGTTCCTAAAAGGATTTATGTTTACTACTAGACTAAAAACAGTTAAAGTTAGCAGGTGCATAAGCAGCACTATGTCTCACTTCAAAACACAATATACACTTTTGTGTATAATTACCTGTCAGGGTCTTTGGGAAAACGATAAAAAGCAAGATTTTCACTGTCACACTGACAGTTTTTGCAGTGGATTGCCCAATTTGCGTTCTTTTATTCCACTTTAACCTCTCTTTCGTTGTTATTCTGTCTATTTCTGTATATCTGTAACGTTGTCCAGTTGGAACTTTCACCCCAAAATGGCGGCCGCGCTACCGAAGCTCCACCTAGTGGCTGTTACCCGAAAAGCATCAGATTTTCGCCTCTTGGTATTCTATACTCTTTGACTCTACTTTTTAATAAAATATGTTTGGTCACACTTTTATTTTAAGGTCCAATTAACAAACTATTTTAAGACTTTTGCCTCAATAATCTTCTAATTTGCTGCTTATTAATAGTTAGTAAGGTAGTTGTTAAGTTTAGGTATTGGGTAGGAATAGGGATGTAGCATATGGTCATGCAGAACGTGCTTTATAATTACTAATAAACAGCCAATATGTTAATAATAGGCATGCTAATAAACAGTTAATAGTGAGAATTAGCCCCTATACTAAAGTGTTACCATATGTTCTTAATTTTGTTTGTCATCACCCTAGATCCACAGCACATTTACATCTTAAACACCCTCTTTTTCAGCTCAACTGTTCCCAAATGGGTTCATGATGCAGTTAAACCTATAGTGGGGGCTCTGGAGAAATACATCCCACAGCCGTATGCTGGAGAAATACAGGGCATGGCATCCTTCTTTGGCTCTGACATTGCAGATATTGTGCTGTTGAACTTTGCCTATGAAGTATCTGCGTAAGTACTGTACAGCTGGTTTTTTGGTACAGTAGTTCTCTTGAAGTTTTTTAGATTTTAGTTAGAAAAACTTTTTAGAACATTAATTGTGGTTGCTTTGCTTTTTTCAGCTTTTGCACCAGTATTGTAACTCAGGATACAAAGGGCAATATATACCATGGTAGAAACCTGGATTATCCCCATGATGTGCTCAGAAATCTTACTCTAGATGTACTTTTTATTAAAAATGGAAAGGTATCATTATATTATATTATATTATATTATATATTATATTCTTGAATCTGAAAGTAGTTTCTCTCCAGGTGGCATACAGAGGAACCACTTTTGCTGGTTATGTTGGGCTGTGGACAGGACAGAGCCCCAATAAGTTTACAGTGTCTGGCAATGAACGCAGTAGGTTGTTTTTTTCTTTTTTTTTAAAGAGATGGGTCTAGTGAATTTTGTGTGTTTTAATCTCTAACTATATATTTCTACAGATAAGGGACATTGGTGGGAGAATGTAATTTCAGCAGTTTTATTAAAAAGTTCTCCAGTTAGCTGGCTAGTGCGAGAGGTGAGAGAACAAATGTATATAAAATTCAAAATTTAATTCACTACATAGTACATTTACTTGCTGGTGCAAAAATGTTAAGAGACTTTTGCATTAAATAAATCTGTATATTTTTGATTCTCTTTAGACTCTTGAAGCAGCTGTGGATTTCCAGGATGCAGTGGTGAGGCTGGCCAAGGTGCCAATCATCACAGATGTTTATTACATTTTGGGTGGTGTTCATGCTGCTGAGGGTGTGGTCATAACCAGAGACCGGAGCGGATCAGCTGACATCTGGCCTCTGGACCCATTTCATGGAAAGTAAGCACCAACCATCATTTTTAAGTGACATAAATTAAAATGGTATAATGAAAGAGATAAAGTGATGACAATGCCACATTAGACTCTCATTCATATAATACTAGTGTTTTCCTGAAGGTTTTTACATTACTAAGCCTGTGATTTTTACTGTTACTTATTATAGCTGGTATAGAGTTGAAACCAATTATGACCACTGGCTACCTGCCCCTAAAACAGACGACCGAAGGCAAGCAGAGAATAAATTTTTATCAATAACATGAAAGCACAAATTAGATGAACAATTTAGGGATTGTTTTTCACATTTCCTGGTCTTTTTTCAGAGATGTGGCCATGAAAGCATTGAATGCCACTGGTCAAATCCATATTAGTATGGATTCTCTGTATCAGGTAAATGAATAAATCCATTTTAGCTGCCTATTATCGTCATAGGTTATGGGATTTATCTCTGTCCTAAATTATTAATGTACTATAAAAAGTGTTCTTGTATGTTATCATCGTAATTTAAAATGTTTTCAGTATATAAGTCATATCTGGATTTGGATATTAAAAAAAAGATTAGACTTTAATGAGACTTTCCTTGTGTTTGTGAAAGCAATCTTATTACATAATTTATTGACTAATGTGTTGATTATGTGACTATTTCTTTTTCATTGTTGCAGGTTTTATCTGTGAATCCAGTATGTAATTGGTAAGGAGGACAGTAATGCAGCATTTCACCTATCACATGATATTTTATGGTTGTGTAATGGCCTCACGTATAGTGCTCATTTCTCATATGTGGTAACCAGTAGTACAAACATTAGTATACTTCCTCATGGAGGTTATAATATTAAATTTAATTTAAGAATTTTCTGGAGAGTCTGGAGAAACTAGTCATGTGAAGCCTCTGCCTATTCGTACTTACAACTTCACAAACACTCATTGTTTAAGCAGCTCGGCTGTAAATCAGAACAGTCCAAGCATTGATCTCTGTTGAACTCTCACCCTCTTTCATGTCTGGTGCCCAACAGCTCAACACTGATTCTAAAGTCATCTAGCTTTACTAACTTACCATTGTCTGTCAAACCTGATATATTGTCAAGTGGTACTGGTGGGTTCTTTGTAACCATTATGATATTCATTTAGCAGACACTTTTTTCCAAAGTGACTTCCATAGAGGGACAAAAGCAATTAATCCCAGAGCCAACAATATTACTAATGTATAATGGCAGATTAATAAATAAGATAGATTTGGAAACAAGCTAGAAAAGAGCAGAAATGCAGAGAAGAAAGAGAACCTTTTCCACCAAAATGCCCTCAAATAATTGATGTAAGAGTTTCAGTTTTACACACACACACACACCTCTCCAGCGCATACTTTTTTTTTGTTGTTGTTGGTACTGGTTTCATTTGGTTGGTAATGTTACATCACTGTAATTGAATTTATTGAACAAATAAAAGTACCACTTTAAGGTTAGACAAACATGGGACCCCCAAAAGCTTTAGTACAATTCGAACACTGATGTATGTGCATTAGTTTACGTTTTTAGGGTGGTTAAGTGTTTGTGAAAGAGATGTGCCTTCAGATCACTTTCTGTAATAAAGCATTAATGCCAGTATGATCTTCCTTCCAGGATCACTGTTTATACAACCGTCATGAGTGCCGCCACTCCTGAGAAGTACACAACATTTGTCAGAGATGTAAGAACAAACTATAACACTACATGATTTTTAAAACATAAAATACACTTTTAAAACAGAATGTTTTCAGAAAACATATGCTGCTTAAGATTGACTTTTACATATGTTACCACCATCTTGTTATTTGGTATCCTTTTATGAAGTCTAGTTGGCTAATTTGATAACATAAGGCGCTTTCACACCGCGTAGTTCTAGGAACTAGCCAGCATGGTGGTTCCTAGAGAACCAATTTCTCCCTTGGGCCATTTTTCCTGGTTGCATTTCGCACTGGCAGCAGGAATTCTGAAGCGGCCGACAGCGACGTCTTTATTTGCAGCATTTACAAACCTCAACAACTGGTGAATGGAGGATGCGGTGATCTGAGCTGTTTTTGTTGTGTTTCGTGGGATTTGTGATAACAGAGATGGAATGTAAACGCACAATTTACGCAATTAAAAGAGCACGAAAATCAGGTAGCTAAATGCTGTTATATTCGTTATACTTTTTTTCCATATTTGTGGAGTAAATATTTTTACTTGGCTTTTTAAAAATGCAGAGTAGCCGATGTTTCTTATGCGTTTGGCCAGTCATTACGTCACTGGTTGTTCCTATAGAACTGTTTTAGACCCTACTCTGAAGTAGGAGATAATTTAGTTCCCCAAATGGAGTTCCTACTAAATACGTACAATGTTCCTGCAAACATGCCAAGTGTAAACTTCTGCCAATAGTTCTAGGAACTATGAAAAAGTTCCTCTGGTGCGAAAGCCCCTATAAGTGTTTTTTGTTTTTGTTTTTTGGATGAAACAACATTTCTGTCATAATGTAGGAGGTTGCTATATCTTCTCTGATATCATTTTGACATTAAGGGAATTTTGCAATACTCAGCTGACATCAGTCTGTCAGCTTTTGCAAGGAGCATCACATGAATTGGTGGGAATAACTAGGCCAGATGTCTTTTCTCTGCATTGGAAACTTCTGTCTCTTTCAGTCATTAGTAAAGAAACTGTGACTGTTCTGTCTTACTGACATTGTCTTTTTCAGATTTTCTTTTTCTTCATAAATACAGTTAACGGTCTTTCCTTTCTGTTCACAGATGTGTAAGTGATGGAATGAGCCATTGTCTTGACCAGCTTTTCACCCAGCTTAGTTTTGAACTACCCAACAACTTCTGCTTCTCTTCTGCTTTTCACAATGGAAATGAGTCATATTTTAATATCTACAAAGTAAGGCCCCAAGACATTGGAAAAAAATTGACCTTTTTTATGGTATATCCTATAGCGTGTTGCAATAGGAAAAATACAAGATTTCTCAATAGATGACTTGAATAGCTGTATTTGGAAAGAATCATTCTAATTTTTTCCTAATATCAGCACAACTGCAAATGTCTCACTGATTTTAAACCGTTTTAACTGTTTAGTAAATAAGAAGTTCATATTAACTGACTTACATTTTAGAAATAATATTGTTTGTTTTTGCTCTATTTTGTCAACGCCCAAATGTCTACTTCTGTAATATATTATTGCATGCATTACTGAACGTTTATAAAACACGTTTATACATTAAAAACATGATGGATTCTCCCTCTTATACATGTAATACACAATTGAACTGACTGTACTGAATTGAACTGAATACAATAAATTAAAATAATTGTTCATTGTAATTACTGAGGGCTTTCTGGATCTTGTGCACATCAAAAATCATTACAAGAAATGGTCTCGCCTCAAATGATTTATTTTTGTGTCTTGCATTATTTTGGATTTATTACATATGCTATGCTTTACACAGCAACCTGCTTCCTTTAGGAAAGTGCCATTTCCTACACAAAAGTCCACTCAAGTCGCATCAAGCTATTACCCCTAATCCCTTCGGGGCTTGTTCACTTAATTCAGCTACACAGATGAAGACTGTTAAGACGCAGACAAACAAACATACCTACTGAAAACCTCGGTAGTTTGACACAAGGTCTTCTCTCTTTTCTAAATGAAAATAGTGGATTTTTGCTCAGGACATTGAAGGTTTCTCGGGGGACATGGGGAAGGGGGACATGTTTTCTTTGTGTCCTCACAAGCTGATTTATTCGCATTTCTGCTATTCGCATTGACTAACTCAAGCACTGATGGGGTACACCAGGCGGATACATTCCTTTGGGTGACATGATGTGGAAATAAAGCTCCTGGGATTTCCTTGATTAGAAGAGAAACCCACCAGGTGAGTTTTACCCACCTTGATGTGTTATCTCTGGCCGGAGTTCTAAAGACTGTTTTGCTGACATGAATTACATAGCCCTTCATATAATCATTCAATTGAAAGAAATACATAGAAAAGATACTAAATACTAAAACTAATTTAATGGTGCTCTATAATGGCGTGAAATCTTAAATCTTTTTTTTTTAAATAGGCAGATTTAGTATGGGTTAGCTAAATTATGTTAATTATGTTATAAATATCTTGTCTACAAAGAAAAAAATTTTATTTTGTAGAACTCAGAATATTTTTCATAGTAGCAGTCTTATTTAAGTTTACTGTGAGCAAGATTTAAAGCACATGTCACATGAGCTTTTGTCAACAGCTCTCTTAAGAGGTTTAACCTCAAAACGAGCATGTCTGTTACACTACACTAAATTATTGTGATGTCTGGTGAGCTAATGAATAACCTTCCTTACAAACAAGTCTATAAACCCATAGTCCATTTAAAAATTGTGAGATAGTTACTCATATGTTTTTAAACAAACTATTTTAATGAATAACAGAAGCTGGTTTAGAGTGAAGCAGGGCCATCAGGGTTTGAAGCTTGTGGGCTTTCACAAAGGCACAGGTGTGTGTTGACGTCGTCTGCTCTATAAGGAGGAATGAGGCCAGTGCAAGAGAGCAATGAACCCAGATTAAAACGCTCTTTGGATCTCATTAATGTGTGCAACAACATGACATTTGGTGTAGCCTGTTTTCATGTCAAAAGTTCGAAAATATTGAACAGTATTTTTTATTATCATCTCATCTGTGATATGTATTACTAGAGTAGATCTGTTGGTCTGAATTTTATTGAATGAATAATATAAATGATGTATTGTGTAAATTGCATATTACAAATTTTTTATTTTTTTTTTTACAGTGGTATAGTGGTTTCAAAAAAAAATCCCATGCATTATATTTTTGTAATGTGATTTGTATTAAATAAATATATAAAATATGATTCACTGTGCATGATTCATAAAGTTTCATAAAGTTTTCAAGTGCTTAATAAAAGTGCTTGTTATACTGACTTTCATATTTTCTACCTTCAGGAGAAGCCATGGGGTGTGGTGTCACAAAAACCAGCGAATTCAATAAAAAATTTGATAAAGGTAAAATGTATACAAAAACATTCATACGAATGGCTAGTGTAATTCAAAGAATGATATATGTACGTAGGCCTATGTGTGAGTTCTGTTTATTCAGAGACTATTTAACTTGAATATAATATGACCTAAATAAATTCTTCTTTTAAAACAGATGGAAATGCCATCCCAGGTCAGTTTTTACCAGTCCAGCAAAGCTTGTGTAAAACCTTATCTCTCACAGCTACTGAATTAGAACACTGTTGTCCATTTCTGTGTAGTGTCAATATATAAGTAACTCATTTACATTCTCAACATGTCTTCTTTTTCATGCATGTCTGCAGCAGCCATAAGTAAGCAAAATTCATCTTTTATGACCACTATGAAGTCTGTTTGACTGTTGCTGGGTAGTACATACAATATAAGACTTACAGTACTTTGTTAACTTATTAAAGAAAGATTATTGGAGTATGTTTTACAGGAAAATAGCCTACTATTTAAGTAATTTTACTTAAAATTCCACGTTTAATTCAATGGTTCACAGCTGCTTCTTTGTAATTATTTGTGAAATTTACTGGCAAAATGTTCCAAACTAATCCTACACCATTTTTTTCAGTGTATAAATAATAATATCTTAAATGATGCTGAACTGGGTGTAATTCTAGAAGCCTGACACAAAAACTATTGCATTTATGAGAAATCTGTTTAATTATATTTATTTAAACGAAAAGGGAAAAACCCTCTCTGACCTCTGTAGTGTTTTCTTGCAAGCAATGAAGGCTGCGGTGCTGATCCAGCGCTGGTACCGACAGTATGCGGCTCGCATGGAAGTGAGACGCAGATACACCTGGAACATCTTCCAGTCCATGGAGTACGCAGGCCTACAAGACCAGATCAAAGTAAGAAATCTATTCTCCACACTATTGCGGGCGCGGCCATTTGCAACTTGAATGTGCGCGACTTCCGGTGTTATGTTTCCCAGTTATTTTACCTGTACAACAACAGTCCGTTTTGCTGCATAATATTGCAAACTGGTATTTCTTTCTCATATTATTCGAATTCATTATTATAATCACAAACACGTTGGTTTTGGTTAGCGCAAATCATTTTCCTTTTTACTGCACTTTGATGATCTTCTGTAGCTGCTAACGAATCGGAAGTCAAGCACATTCAAATAGCGTACTTCCGCATAGCAAAATAAGATGGACAGTCTATCCAACACTTGCAAACTTGCAGTTTTCAGAAAGATTAAAAATGAACGAATGAATGAATGATTGAGTGAATGAGTGAATTGATGGTCTACGTAATTTGACTCTGAAAACTGTGAACAACTATAATGATGTGACAATCTTTTTCTCACTTTCTCATATAGTTATACAATTTTCTTGGTTACCTGATGGATAACTTCACTCCATCAAGCAGTGAACGTAAAAAAAGCTGTTACATATAAACACATATATTTACAGTTTTGCCCTGGAATTTATCCATGCTAAACCCATCATGTATGTTGTACCATGTAGGAAAACTGATCTCACATATCTTCAGAGAAAACGAGGTTTGCAGAGATGCAGAGTGGGAGAGATACTTCAACTACACCAATATCGATGTGCCAGACATCTACTCTGGCCCACGGCTAACCTTTCCTTTAGATATGTATCAGGCTGCTGACCTTGTAGAGGCCTTTAAAAACAAACAAGTAGGTGCTCCATGAGGATGCATTAAATATGTTGTATCATGATAGCCTCTTTAACCATGTACACTTCTGGTTTCTCCAAGCAGCAGCTTCACTCTCGTTACGTTCTTCAGCTTCTTCTGGAAACATGGAAGTTGCTTAGAGTGTTGCCAAATATCAACCGAGTCTCTACATGCCATAGCAAAGAAATAACGATATGTGGTGAGAGTGGCTGACACAGCATTTCAAGTTTTTTATTATAACACAATTCAGTGCCATTTCTAAATAAATTTCTGAACTTTATTACAGGTGATTTACATGGACAATTAGAGGACTTGCTGCTAATATTTTACAAGGTGTATATTAAATCATTTTACACTGAGTTACAAGATTGCCTGATAAAGCATGTCTTTAAGTATATGAATTCCTATGGATTTGGGCTCTCTTCATGTTTTCAGAATGGAATGCCGTCATTGGAGAAACCTTATGTTTTCAATGGAGACTATGTGGACCGAGGCAAAGACTCCATAGAGATTCTTCTCATATTGTTTGCTTTCCTGCTTGTGTATCCTGGAGATGTTTATCTTAATCGAGGAAACCACGAAGATCACATCATTAATTTAAGGTAATGGAAATGTGCTAAATAAGTTACTCCTACAAGTTTGTTCACCACATATATTTTCCAGTACCCCAGCTTAGTAAGTAAAGTTACCAATGATACAAGTAGATACCAATGCTTTAAGCTTTTATAATTAAGGGTTGAAGTATCATAGTATTATTTTTTTCTAACTCCTTCACCCCCGTTTTATACATGCATGTTCTGTTTCATTCCTCCTGACCGCCAGAGGCGGTGCTTAAACACTAGTGGATTATCGCTGCGCCAGCTAGACAGGTTGAGATAATATACCAAAATGGTCACATGGTGACATAGGCGGAACCTCGAAGACATGAGCCGTTGCGGCTCAGTATTCGGCCTCTTTCGCTTTCTCGTTTGACTTAGATATTTCGTTCTTCAGTGATCTCACGCTGTCAAGGGCAGCTTACCGGAGCAGTGAATTATCGTCCTCTCAAACTGTGACAGCGTGCTTCTAAGGATCTTTGGATTGGATTTCTTCAACAATGGTGAGTTGCTATCCGGTTGCTATTGTTCCCTTTTTCACGCCGATACGCTGAAGGCTCTTCGTTGATTGGATCATTTTTTGGAAATTTTGCAAACACTTGTGCCTCTAGGTGCTGTCCGGTGGCTAGTGTTTGTATGCTGACGATCCCCGTTTATTTTTGAAGTGACCATGGCGCAGAGTTCTATTGCTACTGGGTTTCCTTTGACATGTAAACTGTGCCCTAGCACTCTCCTTCCTGACGACGGCCATGACATGTGCCTGTCCTGTTTGGGCATTCAGCATTTAAAGGAAGCCCTTACGGATCCATGCTTGCACTGTAGTCTTTTACCCACGTCTGTGAGACTACTTCGTCTCACGGAATTGGATCCCAAATCTGCAGTAGGACTTGGGGATGCAGACTTACAATCTACCACTGGTACTCGGAAGCATGGTGCATCTGCGCATTCAAAGAAGAAAGCATCTTCATGTTAAGATCATATGGAAGAAACTACACTTCAGCTGGTGGTTCCTATCTCACCTGCAACTGTTTCACAGGAGGATGAAGAGAGATCAAGCAGAAGAATGGAGGAAGAGCCCCTTAGCTCCTCGCGTCATACCGAATTTGATGTGCTTTCTACAAGTGCTTCTGACTCTTTTTTTTCCAGGATCATCTTAACGTTGGTGTACAGTTTTTCCCTCGAGACCCAGACTGGTGTGTCAAAAGCTGGGAGCTCTAGTGAGGATTCAGTCCATTCGGGCTTAAACCCATCTTCAGTGGACGACACCTTGTCTGTGCTTCGAATGGCAGTTGCTGGCTTAGGGTTGGACAGCTCGCCTACACAACCCGCTCAGTCTAATGTTGTCTTTAGGCAGGCATCAGCTGGATCTTCCTTTTTTATGCCACCGTGTAAGGATTTTGTGACAGAATTTTCTAAAGCTTTGACAGGAGCCGGGGTACCCAAAAGGCATTCATCTGAATCATCAAGGTGTCACAAGGTCACTCAGGTCTTTGCATCTCACTCGCAAGACCACTCACGTGGTCTCTTCCTCATCTAGCATCGCTAAGGGCAGTTCACCTCTCAGGGTCAAGCAACCAAGTAGCAGATGCTCTGTCCAGGAATCTTCTGCACCCGGGGGAATGGAGGCTTCACCCGGATGTGGTGCAGAGGATATGGCAACGGTTTGGGAGAGCAGAAATAGACCTCTTTGCGACAGAGACAACCACTCACTGTCGCTTGTGGTTTGCGAGAACCGAGACATCCAGTCCGTTGGGGCAGGACATTTTGTCGCACGAATGGCCAGACTGCCTTCTTTATGCGTTCTCTCCTCTTCCGCTGTTGTGGGAAACTTTGCACAGGATAGCACAGTGCAATCACAGAGTCTTACTTGTCACACCTCGATGGCCAGCCAGGCCTTGATTTCCCATGCTTTTAAGTCTTTTGGAGGGCAGGCCGTGGCAACTTCCGCCTCGGGAAGGATCTGTTGTCACAGATAGACGGTGCTGTCTGGCACCCGGACCCAGCTCGTCTGCAACTTTGGGTTTGGCCGCTGGGTTCAACCCTCTTTTGATTCATTGCGAGCCTGCAGTTGTTCATACCATAGCTAGTGCTAGAGCAGTGTCCACACGTCAGCTCTATGCAGCACATTGGAGTTTTTTCTCTTCGTGGTGTAAGAGATGGGGACTGGACCCTGTGTGGTGTGACATTCCGAAAGTGTTAAGCTTTTTACAACAGCTTTTGGAGTCTGGTAAAGCAGCCTCCACATTGAAGGTATATGTTACGGCAATTTCTGCGTATCATGTACCGGTTAATGGTTCATCTCTTGGTTCTCATGCTCTTATTTATAATTTTCTAAAGGGTGCGAGATGATTGAGACCAGCCCGCAAACCTCATTTTCCGGGGTGGGATTTACCACTTGTGCTTGATTTTCTTTGTTCGCCTTTGTTCACCGCCTTTTGAGCCTTTACAGGCAGCTGACCTTAGATGGACATCTTTGAAGGCTGTTTTTTTGTTGGCTCTTGCTTCAGCAAAGCATGTTAGCGAGCTGCATGCCTTGTCCGTTAGTGAGTTCTGCATGCGTTGGCTGCCGGATGATTCTGGGGTTGTGCTTCGACCAAACCCATATTTTCTCCCCAAAGTTCTGCTTCCTCAGTTTATAAATCAGTTAATCAATTTGGCTGCTTTTCAGCCTGGATCCCAATCTGACCAGTTAAGGGATCACCTTTTGTGTCCCGTGCAAGCCTTGAGGTGTTATGTGGCTGCTACCACTCATCTTAGAAAAACAGATCAGCTTTTTGTGTTATGGTGCTGCTCGGAGGGGCACTGCTGTATCAAAGCAGAGATTGTCAAATTGGGTGGTGGAAGTAATCACTATGGCATATAAGAAAGCTCAAAAGCCTCTACCAGGAAGTGTTTCTTGTCATTCCACTAGGTCTGTGTCGACATCCTGGGCTGCTTTTAGAGGGGTCTCTATGGCAGATATCTGTGCGGCTTCTACCTGGGCTTCTCCCTGTACCTTTGCCCGGTTAAACAAGCTCAACGTTGCTACCCTGCATACTGTCAGTTCAGCGGGTCTTCGGGAGCAGTCTTGAATTCATTCGGGTGAGTGCCATTCCTCATGACTGTGTTGGTATGAGTCATCCACTAGTGCTTAAGCATCACCAGGAGGAAGGTCAGGAGGAATGAAACAGAATGCTAGTTACGTATGTAACTGTGGTTCTGTGAATTCCGGATGACCGCCAAAGTTATTTGTCATTCGGAATGCGTGAGAAATACGCGAGAAAGGCGTGTGAGGCCGAATACTGAGCCACAACGGCTCAGGTCTTCGAGGCTCCAACTATGTCACCATGTGACCATTTTGGTATATTATCTCGACCTGTCTAACTGGTGCAGCGATAATCCACTAGAGCTTAAGCACCGCCTCTGGCGGTCATCCGGAATTGACAGAACCACAGTTACATACGTAACTAGACACTCTTGAAAAAAATGTTGATTCTGAATTACTAAATAGTCTCACATGAGCCACTTATATAAGGTTGTCTGTAGCAGTGGTTCTTAACCACTAAGGGGCTTAACCCAATTTTTTTTTTTTTTTTTTTTGTATTAACGGAATCCTAATTATAATGCAAAAAAAAAAAAGTTTACAAACTATTTTCACTTAGAAAGGAAACAGCAAATATCACATTGTAGTAGTATTTTCATGTGAAACATACTCCAGTAATCTTTATTTACGTTATTTACAACAGCAAAAAATCTTTTTTTTTTTTTTCTTTTTTTTTTAAGTGTACAACAAAAGTACTAGAGGTACATATCAGCTTAGACAGGATGGCCTGTAAATAGGAGGAGGTTCTTGGAGTCAAAAATGTTGAGAACCATGGTCTAGATGAGGCAGTGTATTTTTATATTTTTGCGGTGCTTTAATATGATGATTTACACTTTTATTAATAAACTCAGAACTATAAGGGCAAGAAAAAAAGATGAATCTCTCAGTGCCATCAAATTAAATGGTCAAATGAAATGGACTTTTTCTGTTTTCTACAAGAAAAATCTTCTGCCACATTAAATTTTTGATTTTGTGAAAACTTCATGTCATTTTCTGTTCAAAGGTATGGCTTCACCAAAGAAGTACTGAGCAAATACAAGGTAGGTCATTATTTAGGCCTGCATCTAATGTCTGTGCGCTGTAATTCCTCAGCTTCCTGTTCTTAAGAGTTTGTTTACCATATGGCATTAGCCGTTTATCTCCATTATGAGATCTCCCGTCACTTTCTTTCCAAGAACAGCACCTATTACCATCAAGTGGCCTGCTCAGACTTACAGTTTAAAAGGGGAAACTCTGGTCAGTTCTCCTGCAGTTATTTTCACAGTGAATGTGGGCCAGTCCTCAGTAAGAGGATTACAGTGAGCAGGCTTCAAGACTTTTTGTACTCTGTCACTGGTGGCTGTTAACTAACTAGATGGTAAATGAACAAACCTTTGACTGCATATATGACACCTTAGTAGGAAACTGAATATATGGATGAGTCAGTTTCTAACATTGGAAAGATACTGTATTTATATTAGCATTTTAAAGAACTTGTGGCTGTTAACTAGCTGGTAAACTTTTAATTGATCTTTGAGTAGTAAGGAATTCAGTATACAGCTAGGAATCATTTGTGGAAGGATACTATATTTATACTAGTATTCTAAAAGAAAATTGGGAAACACTTTACTTAAAGCCTTTATGTATATTATTATAAAGTAGTATTATAAAGATATTCATAATGTACGTTGTATGCATTATATCTTTTCATAAATAATTGTAACTTTTACAATTAATTGTAAAATTAAATTTTTTTATAATATTTGAAGGTTTGTTTGTCTAGTATAATGTGTTTTAATGCATTATACTTGCTAAAGGTGTAACGATGAATAGATAAGTATAATGTATTATCACTGTTGTATAAAATTATTCATGAGATACAATCATGCATTACAAGGTGCATTATGAGGCATAATTAATGCATTAAAACTACTTTTATAATGCATTATATATAAAGGTTTTAAGTAAAGTGTTACCGAAAATTGCAGGTTAAGCAATAGGACAATAGGATGATCTTTACTAGTCAAGGGTTGTTTTTGGCAGATTTAGGGTCAATCAGTTATAGAAATATTGTTAATATTTTGAATTAGATTTTATTTTCTAATATTTTCTTTTTTTTACATATATATTCAAGTTAAAGTTTTAGGAATTTGTGTGTTTTGTCATTAGTTTTTTTTTAGTTTGTTTTATTTTTAAATATGTCTTTGTAGTTTAAATTAAGTTGTAGTTTTTAGGTTTAGTGATTTTAGTACTTCAGCTGAAACTAAACAAAATGAGTACTGTTGGCTTGGAATCTAGTAAAATTATGTTTTTTATATTTATTTATTTCAATTAATGTTTATTTTAAGTAATTATTTTTTAATGGTTTTTGTTTTAATTTGATGATAATACTTAATGATAATAAATGTGCTGCGATACGATAATATGATAACTCATTAACATCAGTAATGTGTTATGCTCTGTTCTTTTGCCGTGTTTTGTGGTGGCTTCCGCCGGTGCTGTGAAGAATCGCTCTCAAAGTCTTGGGGTTTTGATGCCAGAAATAGACTTTATTATCAAGACAATGAATAAAGCCGAGACATCTCCTGCAGGAAAAAATCTCCCGAGTCTTTTCCGTTTCTCCTTTAAATACTTTTTCCTCTAGGCGTGTTCTATACATTTCATACATATATGTTTTACCTTTTTTGGCTAGTACATACAATTTGATTCCTCCCTAGGGAGAAGGGGCTCCAAGACATGTTATGGTAAAGAAAGAGGCCCCCCTTATGTTTTTACAGATGTTTCTTATCTGCACAAACCAGCCACGTAGGCACTTCTTTCCACCGTGGCCTTCAAGTATATATTGGAAGATTAACTTGATACCTACATGGTTATATTCGCTTTGATTATACTTGAACAATTCATATTTTGATCAATAAAACTCTTCGTCATTTTCTGCTCTAAGCTTCACATTATGGGAAATGTATTTGATGTGCATTGTTTCCACAAATCTCTAATCTGTTCAATTGCTTTAAGATGCATGGGAAGCGTATCCTCAAGTTGCTCCAGAAAATCTTCAGCTGGTTGCCTTTAGTGACAGTAATCGACCAACGGGTGTTGATAGTCCATGGAGGAATCTCAGATACCACCGATCTTGCTCTGATAGCTCGAGTGGACAGACACAGAGTGAGTAGAACAAATGGATAACATGTTGTTAAAGCATGAACATCTTCTCTTTTCTATTTTTTAACTGATGAGTGTTGTCTTTCTATAGTATGTGTCTGCTCTGAGGCCTCCGAAGAAGAAGACTCCATCACGCACTAATGTATATGCAGATTCAGAGCGTTATGATGAGATGATCATTTGTAAGAACAGAAGGGGCTCATTGACCTTTCCCAAACCGTTTGGTGCTCGGGAAAGTTTTCAAAGACGCTCCCTTCAAGACTTCTCAAGCACCGTGGCTCGGGCGCTTGAGGAGGAGTTCGAGATTCGCCGTAGACAAGCAGAGTTTAACCTGTCCAGCTTCAGCAAGTCTCACCGCATTTTGAGCTCTGCTCTGTCGTCTGATTCTGAACCAGACTCATCAGAGATCACCGACACCAGCGATGATGAGTGGAAACAGGTGGGCTTCATTTGTGCTTTGCGGTTTGACTGATTTGCAGTTCTAAATTTATTTAAACAGTGGTTCAGCTTTTGACCTCCACTGTCCATAACAATATCCGATGGCCCAGTGACTTGTCCAGTTGTTAAGGATTAAAAAGTAATTGGAAGAACCATTTCCCCTGTTAAGAACCTTTTGTGAAAAGGAAAGCTTTCATGGGTGTGCAGCAGGCGCAATGATATGACACAGCGCCTGAAAGTAGTCCCCAGCTATATCATAACTAGTCCCCTAGCTGGGGACTACTTTCAGCTGCGTAATATCATTGCGCCTGCTATGTGCAGCAAAGTTCCTTGATTATTATTTGAATGAGGTAAAGAGGTCCTACGCGGGACTGTTTTTTTTTAAGTCCGGCTCCCATGAGGGTTATGTCCACTTTTACAGTTCCGCTATATATTCCTCTTTGTTCACCATATCATTTAGATAATTTTCTTCCGACCCATTGATTCCCGCTAAATTTAGATCTCGTTTTCAGAATCACAAATTTAAATTTCCTCTACTGAAAGAAAGAGAGGTAAAGAACAACAAATAAAGTGCAGTCTGCACAAAATGACATGATTATTTTATTTCTGTTGTGAGTCTTTTATTGACAGCAAAATGTTAAACAAATTTATACCCAGACACAAAATTGTTTAACATTTGTATATATTAATGGAAAAAAAAAGTATCTGGAAAAATAAATATGTATAAAAAATTGTATTCCTTATTATTATTCGTCTTGTCAGGATACAATTCGTTTAACCATTACAACACAATACAAACAATTAATACATGAGAGGGGAAAAAAAGTAGGGTGTACAAAAATGGCCTATTATAATTTTATTCGTTTGTCAAAATACTAAATTAGTTGCATCTGCTGTAAACATAGCCTGAAAAAGTGTACTGAAAGAAAAATAAATAATAAATTCAGCAGTGTGTCATTGAAATTTATGATAGCATCAAATATAAACAAAACAGAGTTGAACGTTCTTCAGGACAATGCATTCACACTTTGCTCATCCTTATTCTGCTCTGTCACTCATGGACAACGTGCGCCTGTTCTGTCTGCAGGCCGTATATTCACCACAGGTACAGCCTGCTCTGAGGACATTGTGCATGCACTGCTTTTCCGACTCCATAATCAGCAGCGTGCAGCCCGTGCATAACAGTCGAGGAAGTGCAGGCTGTACCGGTGCTTGAATAAAGCACAGATATACAGTTCTGAAGTATCGGGGAACGGGATATTGTTAGACCGCCCGCTCCCGTTCAAATTGCACCAGAGTTACCGACCGCTGCCTCGTTTTATTCGGGAATTTAATCCCGCGTCGCAAGAAATCTGGTCGGGTCCCGGGACAGCCGCGGGAATGCAGACCTCTAAATGAGAGTATAGTTCCTAGCCATATCGGCCATATCGCAACTTTTCATTTTCCGTCAGTCTTAGTACACGATGTAACTACAGAAGAGTCAAGCTTTAAATAGGAAAATTATCGAAACTATTTTTGATGACCAAATGCTAATGGTCTAATCCAATTCAATGATCTATGCTAAGCTAAGATAAAAATTGCATACCAGAATCATTTCTGAATGGTTAAAAACAGTAAAACTCTGTTTAACTCTAGGGGAGTTGTAAAATGAGCCTATTTCCAAAAAAAGTGGAGTGTTCCTTTAAAGGTTCTTCATGAAACCATCCATGCCAATAAAGAACCTTTGTTTTTAGAGTGAACTAGAAAAATGTATGAAATGCCCAAAGAGTTATGAGATTTATTAATTTACATGACTTTACCATGTGTAACAAAATAGCTTTAAAAATAGCTTTTATAAATCTTCAAAGAAAAAAGTTGCAGAGAAGGCAAATTTAAATGAGAAATAGCTTAATTGTTCAGTTGTTTAGACTTATTTTAATGTTTTGACAGCTTGAAGCCCCCTAGTGGAGAACAACTGTACTGATACAATACATGTGTAGTTTTGCAGCATTAACTCATACCTCAGTGTATAAAATAAACACAAATTGCTTTTGGAGTATTTCAGTTAATGTATGGAAGCTTTTAGGAAAGACATTACATCAAAATAAATGATAAAACATACAAAAAGTATAAGAGAGTAAAAAGGTTCTGAAAGTATATTCACAACAAAAATTGAGCACACATCCTAACATGAGATTAGTGTGATAAATTTACTTACTAATCTGAAACATTCCTTTTAAAAGCAAGGCAAAGAGTTTTATATCCCCTTTTGTATTTAAGTTTATACATGTAACAGCCCACTGATATGAAGTCAATTGTAAGAAACATCTAATGTTTGGTATCTCTCGTGTGCCATCAGATTTTGGACCTGCTGTGGAGTGACCCCATGTCTCAGGACGGTTGCGTTCCCAACGAGGTCCGTGGGGGAGGCTGTTATTGGGGTCCTGATGTCACAGAGGACTTTCTGAACAGGCACAATCTCCAGCTCATCATCCGCTCACACGAGTGCAAACAGGACGGATATGAGTTTTGCCACAATCGTAAGGTCAGGAATGCAGTGATCTGGGGTTTCAGAAAGACTTTTGAGAAGGAAATAATAATGACTTTGTCAGTTTGGCTAAAATTGAAGCCTTTTTGGTATTTTTAGATGTGTGTTACACAGTAAGTGAATTTATATGAACATGCTACTCTAAAGGCATTACATACAGTCTTGCATTTACGTTCATGTACTTATAACTGCTCGTGTTAATTTAGAGCAGTTTTTGGGACACTGTGTCCTGTGAGTAATGTGGTAATTCTCTAGCTGAGCTCAGAGTAAAATTGTTCTTCAAAGGTTGCCCTTTCATAACTAAAGAAATGCGGGTTCTCATTTACTGTGTTTCACAAGCATTGTCTCAAATACTTCTCTTAAAAATCTCCATTTTAGTGAAACAAATTAGATAAAGGGTTCTCCTTTGTATTTTTTCCTTTCTTTTAGGAAGACATCAAGATTATTTTAATTTATCATAATATAAAAAAATTATTTGCTGCATCATAATAAATTCATTTTCTACCTATGTTTCAGTTGTCCAAATAGACATTTATAGTGTAGCTGTATAATGTCCAAATATTTTCTATGTTTGTAGAAATGTTCTTGACAGTTTTTAAGGTAGATTTGATTAGGTTGATTATGGTTGTCCCTCAATGTATTTTTATTTTTTTTTCAGGTCCTGACCCTTTTCTCAGCCTCTAACTACTATGAGGTTGGCAGTAACAGAGGAGCCTTCGTCAGGCTGGGTCCAGATCTTGTGCCTTACTTTGTTCAGTATCAGGCCACAAGTATGACCCGAGGACTGAGCTTTCCACAAAAGTAATCAACACACATGACACCATCAGCCATTTGACTAACTAAATCTTAACTAAATTTTTGACTGCGAAGGCCCAATCACTTTTCCAGTTTTGCATGATTTACTGGATAAGGATTAAGGATAAAGATTTTTAAAAATATTTTTCACTGACAAATTCTACCTGCTTAAATAGTTTTGATCGAATTTAGAAAATCTATAGTTATAAATTTGATTAATTTTAGTTTAATAATAAATTTGACTTTTCCAGGCCTATAAATTACACTTTTAAAATTAGGCTACCTTATGTATATAGTTTTTTCAAGACCATAGGAATTTTGGATCTTCAAATAAAAAAATTGAATGAAATTAAGACATATTTTGATTTTTACTTATTTTAATGCTTGCTTTGAATAATTTTAAGTCAAGTCATCTTAAGGCCCCCTTGAAAGTTTGCTGAGCCCCTAGTGGGCTCCTGACCCCTGTTTGAGAACCACTGAACTAGAGGAATGATTTTCATTCACAATTTTAAATGTATTGTTGGGTATTGACTTAGGATTTGTTGGAAAAACCACAGCAGATGTTGTGTTGTAATCATTTTGGATATGAATGTTACCATTGCTGTTACAGTGTTAGAGTTTCATTGTCATGTTTCTGGCTCATTTCTTGATGTTTTTTCAGTGTAAAACGCACAGAGCACACAGCTCTCAAAGTCTTACGAGAGCAACTGTTTGTGCACAAGTCAGATCTTCTCAGTGCCTTTCAAGAGATTGATAAGGAGAACACAGGTACACACAACTATCTGGCATGAAATGCATACTTTAATGCAGTATTCTGCCACCTAGTGATTTGATGATATCACTTAACTGAATAGCTAAAGAGTATAAATGGAATTCAGACTGTTCAGTATCTGAAAATAATAATATCGAAATAATATCGAAAATTTGTGATCCTAACCTTTATCATCATACTGAAATCTCAGATGGCCAGACAGTGATTAATCTTTTATGAATCATTAAAATATAAATGGTGTCCGGGATGCTGTGAGCTCTAAGTCTGTAGTGTACACTGTGAGCTTTTTATTCAAGTTTAGCTTAAATGTGTGATATGAATAAATAATGCTCATAAACATGGTAGGAGGTGAGATGGTATTCTAAATTGAAACGAGTAGGGACTTGGCCTCAGAAACAGTATTCCTTACGTCATGACTTCTAGTTACTTGGTGGCAGTTGTTAAAATGCCAAAGTAATGTCAGTGCCTCTTATGAGCAGAAGTATTTAGTAGTTTCTCTGTCTGATCTTTGACCTGACAGGACTGATCTGTTTGAACGACTGGGCAAGTGCAATTGAACGAGTTCTTCACCTGGATCTGCCCTGGCGAGTGCTTCATCCTCAGCTAGTGTCCGGCACCACTGATGGGAAGCTGGACTACCACGGCTGGTTCCGTGATCTTGCCCTGAAAAAGCCCAGTTCTGAGGTAAAGCAGATCAGTCGATCACTGTCTATTGTGTTAGCATTGTAAAATGGCGATACGTTGCAGAAACCGCCATCCTCTGTTCTCACTACAGCACATTGAGCAGACTATGATGGAGACACTGTATAGACATCGCTCCACACTGGAGACCATTTTCAGAATAGTGGACACAGATAATTCAGGTATGAAAAAATATATGCAGGTAGTAATAATAATAATAACTCATTCAAGTTGGTATAAAATGAAAATTCACCTGATGTATTATGTAAATCTGGGTTTTTCAGATTTGGTCCTGGAGGGCCACTGCAAAGCAGAGTTTAGCTCAAACCCTGATCAAACTCACTTACCTGTGATTTTCTAGGCATCCTGAAAACCTTGCTGAATTTGCTCAGGTTTTTTTTGATTACGGTTAGAGCTAAACTCTGCAGGGCAAGATTTATGGAACTCTGGTGTAAACGCATTTCTAGATCTTGTTATGAATGTTTCGTCAATGTATGTTTAATTCGTAACACTTTTCTGATCTTGTAATGTTTAAGAGGCATAGTTCACCCAAAAATGAAAATTCTGTCATTAATTACTCACAATCATGTTGTTCCTAACCGTAAGAGCTTCATTCATCTCTGGAACACAAAGATATTTCTGATGAAATCCGTGAGCTTTCTGACCCTGCATAGACAGCAACGCAAATGACAAGTTCAAGGCCCAGAAAGGTTGTAAGGACATTGTTAAAATAGTCCATGTGACATCAGTGGTTCAACCTTCATTGTATGAAGCTAGAATACTTTTTATGTGCGGAAAAAAAACAAAAACGATGCAGGTGTGTGCATTCCTCTGCTTGTAAACAAGGTGCAGCACATCTGGGTTCTACGTAAGAATGCCAGCTCCTGCGTCAACAGCATCACACGCATGCATCATGGTACTCTTGTGAATGCGCAGCGGAGAATGACACAGAAGAGAAGAATTGCTAAATAAAGTTATTTTTGTTTTCTTTGCACACGAAAAGTATTCTTGTAGCTTCATAAAATTAAGGTTTTTTTTAACAATGTCCTTACTTTTCCCAGTCTTTTTATCCACTTAAATTACACCCCTCCGAAATCAACTGCAAGCTTGCATTCATTTGTAATGTGCAATGCCCACATCTCAAAATCCAATCAATCAAGTCTTCCAAAATTTTTCATTCTTGAAAAATATGGAAGGAAAGATCACTCGCTTCTTCAGTGTCATTGTGACTTTATAAAAAAGGTTACTCATAAACAAATGACTCGTATTTTTGAAATATTATGACCCTCGACCACAAAACCATAAGCCCATAAGGGTCAATTTTTTAAAATTGATGTTCATCTGAAAGCTGAATAAATAAGCTTTCCAATGATGTATGGTTTGTTAGGATAGGACAATATTTGGCTGAGATACAACTATTTGAAAATCTGGAATCTGAGGGTGCAAAAAAAATCAAAATATTGAGAAAATCACCTTTAAAGTTGTCCAAATGAAGTTCTTAGGAATGCATATTACTAATCAAAAATGAAGTTTTGATATATTTACAGTAGGAAATTTACAAAATATCTTCATGGAACATGATCTTTACTTAATATCCTAATGATTTTTGGCATAAAAGAAAAATGGATAATTTTGACCCATACAATGTATTTTTGGCTATTGCTACAAATATACCCCAGCGACTAAAGACTGGTTTTGTGGTCCAGGGTCACAAATATGTTCAAATGGACATAAGGACTCAAATGAGGTAAAAGTTTTGCTGAGGAGGTCTTTAAAGACAAACTTTGCAATTTGTCTTTTCTTCTAAATTGTGACCTGTATATTTAAGTGAAATGGCTTCTTGAATGTAGGGCGGGACTTGCTTTTGTCCATTGGGAATTTATTGGATTGTTGTAGTTTACTAATCCTCATTGGTTGCTGGAAGGGATGGATTATTGTCCCACCCTTGTGAAAGATTATGAGGGCACATGTGCATGAATAAATCATTTATGATAAACACCATAATATTCCATTAAAATAAAAATTGTCAATTTTGAGTACACATTGACATTAACAATTACCACCAAGAACAGACAAAATGTAGTTGTATGGCTTTAAATAGCACACTCCTATGGCCTATGTTTCCATTTCTCTCAGGTCTCATCACTTTTGAGGATTTCCGTCAGACTTTGAAACTGCTCAGTGCCTATCTGAAAATGGAGATCTCTGATGAGGTCATCAACAAGCTGGTTATCAGCACCGACACAAATAATGATGGTAGCATTGACATTGATGAGTTTATGGAGGCTTTCCGGCTGGTGGACAAAAGCAGACTCGAGAGAGGTAAAAGTCTATTAAAGCTCATACAGGACAATCAGAGCCTTCCTCTGGAGAAAGAAACCCCACAGACTTCACAATGTCCAGCTTCACAGACTGCAGATTCTGCATGTTCACAGACCGCAATTCCTCCAGCTTCACAGACTGCAGACTCTCCTGGATCACTCACTGAAGACTGTCCAGCTTCACAGACTGAAGATCTCTGCCATATTTCTGTTGTCGTTCCACCACAATAACGGTTGACTGTTGTAAACCCACACTGTTTGTTCTAAACTTTCCTTGCTATTTAACCTTCCAGATTTTTAGACTTTAATCTTCCAAATACTTCCAATACTACCAAATACTGTATACTTCAGTTTCAGGTTTAGAACACACCTAGATGTTCAGTGATCAGTAATGTTCTCCATGTTTCATTTCTGTACTACATTGTACAAGCTGCTGATATTTCAAGGATTTCTGCATTTGTTTTTATCTCCCTGACAACTGGTCCAAGGATTCTAGAATTTGCCTTCATTGCCTCTGACAAAACTATTCACATATTCTGTATCAAAATGATCCATCAGTATACTCCATGACATAACTATATTGTAACACAGAGTATATGTTGTTCATAATGTATTTGATGTGTGTAAATGCAAGTAAATGGGTAGACAGAGTTTGAAAACTTTTTGCCTGCAACTTGTGTTTTGAGAGCTGTTTTTTTAGTAAGAACATGTTGACGCTGAGCTTTGTGCTTTATTGCTGTAAGCATTGTCCTAGAAAACAGACCAGCCAAAAAGCAGACTGATGCTTTTCTTTCTACCCACACGCTGACTAAAGGAGATGGCTTTGTTATTAAAAATAACATAGGTTAGAGAGAGTATATTCACAGTTTTATCTAGTCATAAAGCTGTGAGGAAGTATTCTGAAACTTTTTATAACCAAAAATCCATCTCAACCAAACCATTGCCAACCACCAAATATGCCACTTCTCCACTCAGCTCACGTATGACTCTGATAAAATATTTAGTGATATTTTCTCAAAGAATATGATTATTAATAACTGCGATTTACCACTAGGAGGCGGTGCTGTGACGACTGCTGTTTTTAGAGGAGTTTAGAGCCGTATCGCTGTCTGTTTGCTCGCCCTCGGTTCTTTTGTTAACATGAAGAGGGACTGTGTGGGCGGTGGAAGGCCTGGACAAGTACAGCTATCAAAAAGCGCTTGTCTTCACATGTCTGCTGTGAGTCACTGGCTGCATATCACGAAAAGCTTTTTATGCTTTTGTTTTTTGTCGTCAGGTTTCGTCAGATCTCCCACTCTATAACCTTACCTCACTTTCACATCAGAGGTTATCACCACACTAGTGGTTTCAACACTTTCCTGTAACTTAGTTGTGGCCAAATGGGTTGGATGTTTTAACGGCCAAGAACCTTTTACATCTATGTCATTAAAGTGACTGACGCAGGACAAGTGTTGCTTCATTTCACTAAAGACCTTGAATAGACCATCAGGTTTTATTAGTGACAAAACCAAGTCCTTCAACTGGGGTTCAGTGAAATGTCACAGATCAAGACATTGACAGCAAAGTAAATATTCAACTTTGGACAAATATGCTGATTTAACAATTTGGCCATGTTGTTCCTCATTAAAGAGGTGAACCAAAAATGAATATTAATAATTATTGTCATTACTTACTAACCACAATGTCATTCCAAACCCTGTAATTAGTAGAAAAATAGGGCACTACTAGACTACTTTTTTTTTTTTTGGTTTGTTCTTTCTGGAGGTTAATAGAGATGCACAGAACAGTTGTTATATGGAAAATCTGAGTAAATATTACTTTTTAACGTTTCCCCCAAAATAAAGTCATTTAACACTAAGGTTTTCATACAGGGATTTGGGAACATCAGTGGTCTGTGGAGAAGACACACTACACAAAGATATATATATTTTATATATTGATTGATTGATAGTTTTTCATATTTATAAATGTTACAGAAGATTTCTATTCCACATAAATGCTGTTTTTTAACTTTATAGTCATAAAATAAATAAACAAATCACTGTTTCCCCAAAAATATTATGCAACTATTTTGAAATTGATAAAAATGTTTTTTGAGCAGCAAATCAGCGTATTATAATGATTTCTTAAGGATTATGTGACACTGAATAATGGAGTAATGGCTGCTGAAAATATATACAGTATATGAAAATAGAAAAAAGTAATATTTTACAGTATTACTATTTTTACTGTATTTATCAAATAAATGCAGCCTTGAAGAGAAACTTATTCAGAAAATAAATTATATAATAAAGTATCCATCTTTTGTATATCTACGGAGTCCCTCTATCTGTAAATGCATCAGACAAGGAAGCAGAAACATGACAAAAGAATTTGCAAGAATTTCAACATTTTTTATTTTTTGCAAATAACACTACAAATGTTTACAAAAGCATTGTAGAAAGATTTGTGCAGTGTAAATTATCAAAACTAAAAATGAATATTACTTGAAATGATTTTGCACCTAACATGACATTAGGATTGTCATTCTCAGCAGCAAAAAACGCAATGCATCTCAGGAGGACACGAAGTGTTCAGTGTTTTTAAAACCACCCTCAAAGATGTCATGAGGAATTTACCAGTCCTGAAATGTAGGCAGAGGGGGGAGGGAAAAAAACAAACAAACAAAAAAAACAACTGCTACACTGCTTAAACATGTTGCTACTAAAGCAAGTGAAATAAACAAGGATGATATGGCACTAAAAGCTCATCCCTGAAGGAGGGCATCATTCATCTAAGAAAAAAAAGGTTAGATTGCAAGTGGAAATTTCCCTTGTACCCAACATGGCACTATGGCAATCTTCCTAAGTGGAACTCAAAGACTCTCAGCCTTCCCTTTGTTATTCCAGTTGGACAAACAGTGTGTTGACAGCTTGAGAGATTTGTATAACAGGAGATCATTACACACGATAGGCTCACACCCCATAGATACAACACAAGCCTTTCTCCATCGAAGTTAACAGTTTTTACAACCACATACACCGTTCCATCTCGAATTTAGGACATTATTCACTTGGTACTACTTCATAAATCTGAAAGAAACTAAAAAAATTAAAAATTAAGAAGAAAACAGAAATGTGCTTGATGACCCCACTTGTAATATTACAAAATAATTAAAACAAATATAGAAATGAACAAGAGCAAAGAAAAAACCTTACAAATTCAGATAATGTACATACCATTGAACATATGAATACATAAATATTCGTCTGTCTGATTACAAAACCTTTTTACTTCGTTATAAAATTTGCTTTTTACATATCGTCGTATTGCTGTTTCAATACATAATACTGAGAGTTTCTTTGCCCTCTGTGGCAACACTTTACATCTTAAGTTCTTTGCTGTATCAAACACATTATAAACTCACATAGTATGTTCTGGAAAATATTTTGTGACTTTTTTCCATTTTTTTTTCTTCTTATTTGCCCTTGCAGACAATGAGGTTCTAATGCTCTTGTAAATGGGAAATCGATGGCACTACAGCTATCTGTGTGGAAGGCAAACAAACCAGTTATCTACCAAACCGATGTAATCTTTGGTCAAGCGTATAGGGGCAAAAGTCACCATAAGAAATCTGGAAACTGTATAGAAATGGCTCAGGTTCTTGGATCTTTCATACTCAAGTCATGTGTTACGTTTCACCACAATAGTCCAGCGAGGTCTTTGACAGACGGAGCTGAGCAAAGACCTTTCGACATAAATGTACATACTAATTGGGCTGACAACAAAACTCAAAGAGCCATTCCAATGGACTGGTAGTGAATTCCACTAAAGCTTGAATTACTTTCCCTCAGTTTTCTGTTCACATACAGCTGCATAAGACACTGCACATACACAGTGTTTCCAGTTTAAACCTTGCACTAAATCTTTAAGATAAGCTAAATTCATGGCACTAGCAAATACGCAACAATGTGCAACTGCAATCCACAAAAACCGCAGTTGCAATAAGTAAAAGTAAAAGTAACAAACGGCAATCATTCCAGCAAGTGTCACCAAAATGGGAATGATTTACAGATACATATGAGTGTAACTGCACTCATGGGTTATGGCAACTTCAGGCAGACCACCAAAAAGATTCATTTGGACAAACAGAAACATGTGACGATTCATCTTTAGTGATATTTTGTAAAGTGTGCAGCTATCACATCCCGTTCAAGTTGATTTAAAATATGGCCTCAATTCATTTTTTTTAGCAATAGCGAAGGCTCCGAACATCAAGGACAGAAAAAGCAACACAAAAATAAAACTCAACAGTGATTCAAGTGCTAGAGTCTCTTTCGGCCACAGAGGGTTAATATAAACCGAACGTGCACAGAAAAAATGTGCAAACTTCACCTATAACCCTTCAAAAACCTGCTGACCTTTAACCCCTTCCGCTCTGATTGGACTGTGGGTTCAGTGGACTGTAGTTGTGCTCTCGATATTACAGAACAGACGTGTTTTGCTGTGAAAAGGGATGGATGTAGTTCTAAGTCCGCCATTGATTCGCCAATATCTGTTTGGCATTTCGTCTAGTTCCACCTTATACCTTCCTTTACCATGCAGCAGAATCACATTGTGTTTGTAAGTATTTGTAAGGCAGAAAAATTCAAGTCTCACTTGTAAGTGTTCTACGTCTGTTGTTCGTTCGTTACGAAATGCTGAAAGCTAGTATGATTTCTGTAATACAATGCCTTAAAGGAGACTGTCTGACCTCTTAACAGCCAATGTTTCTGGAATCAGAAAAAATGTGACTCAGATACTATGAAATGAAGAGGACCGCTGAAGTCACTAGTTTCCACTTATTGTCACACTGCATCGTGCAAAACGGTGGACGGTGACCCACCAGAGCAGTTCACCACAGTGTGACAAAAACATGCAAGCATTGACATGCCTGCAGAAATACACGCACATATAATTACTCACACATACTGGTATGTACAATCACACACACACACACACAAGTTCTGGATAAGACCCAGCTTTTTGTTAGCATATTAGACCTTTTAGCTCTCTAATACTCTTAGAGGAGGTAAATCAAAAGTTTATCTGCTCATTATCATAGGGTTTGACGTATGAAGAGCTGTGTTAGTTCAAGGTCTGCCTGTGTAGACCTGTATACAGTAGTGTAGGAAGAGATCAGAAACACATTAAGAGCACAGGCTGCTGTGAACCCTTCACGCTTTCTCATGCTGAAAGGGTTTATGACCCTTCAGGAACTACGGACTCTGTGAGCATGCAATGCATATGTTTTCAAAAGGCAAGAGAGTGTGTTTCAGGCCTCTCAGGACTAGGCAACAGAAGCCTCTGGAAACCCAGAGACGGTTGTTTGAAACTGAAGTGGGTGCTTTGAGTTTACATACGTTTTGATTGAAGATATGGCAGTTTAAAAGGCCATGCTCAAGGAAACAAAAAAAAGTCACAAGTCAAACAAGTGACCCTTGGCAAACGGTGGTGAGCGTGCGGGGACTGGCCCTCGAAGACGAATCGCACAGTGAAAACAAACATATAAAAAGGGTGAGGAGGATAGACGTGATGTCCTCAGGTGAGTCTCCACCCGTCATCTTCATCAACACTTTTGCGCCTCTACTGGCGACATGGCGATATAAGATCCGTTTCTCAAAGGCTGATTGGTGCGGTTTTCTGGCGAATCCTCCGCTTGGTTGCTCACTTGTGTATAAGCCGTTTCGTCCTTCGCCGTCTGTACAGAACATGCAGAACCATTAGCGTGTGGATTTTTAAAACCATGTAGATGTCAAAGTGAAATCATGTACCACTAAGACATTGACTATGTGGCTAAACATCTAATCTAATGCTGTGAAACACATTACAATCACCATGCAGGACAAGCAATGAACATGATTTGCAGAAACAGGAGATATGATTCATATTCATATAAAAACCTTTAACTTAAATGGTCACTCGTAATGCTTAAAATGACCAAATACAATAATGATACAACAAGCAAATTTGAACGAAATGAAAGCAAAATGTGTGTGTAAGGGAAAACGAAGACTTACAGCAAAAGAATGAAAAGCTTCAGTAAAATCAATACGTTTTACTTCATTCTGAATTGGAACAAAAAAAGGGGAGGAAAAATGTTACTAGAAATGAAAACATAACAGCATTATGCATCACTGGCAGATTTCAAGTAAAAATAAACTCTATAAAAGAACTTTTGAACATTAGTATAGAAATGTGCAAAACAAATGTTTTCCCCACTCAACCATTCATTAAAGGTCATAACAACGGTTGACCAACCCAACTGATAATTACTGTATATTGCAAAGAAAAACTGTAGAATAAAAGAACACATTTCATAAAATAATACGTGCACTGGAGCACATGCAGGTGCATGCATGGGTATTGAAGCTAGGGTTAGTGCCGTCAAGGTGAGTGACACTTAATTGACTTTCAAGTTTAGAGTGTGTAAAGTTTGAGGGGATTTTAAGGGCTTTTCCATACTGGCTTTTCTAGAGAATATTAACAGTTCCTCCATTAATATTTTTCCACGTAAAGGTATCATTGACCTTCAAATGACATTTCTACTCTTAACTAGGCAATATAAAGCTCATACATTTTTTACCTTTCTCTGGCGGTTCCTGCAGACGAGGAAGATCAGGATCACAAGTAAAATGGCCCCCAGTCCTACAATGATGACTGGGAAGTTGGACACAACTGTTACAATCAACAGAAGCGTCCTCATCTGGGCTGCAGACTCATCGTCGATAGTTGCCGTCTAAAAATTCAGCAGAAAACAAAACAAATGAATTTTTCGAACAGAAAAATTGAGATTCCGAAGAGAGCAAGGATGACATGAAAACTCACCTCGTTGACATACATGATGGGGAAAATTGTCTCATTCAGGAATTTTGTTTTGCTGAAAAGGAAAAAAAGGCTAATGAGACTTCCATTTTATCACTCCAGAACATTCTTTAAGTTGTTTTTGTGATGATTTTACTCACGGGAAGCCAGGGACTCGCTTCAGTATGACATTGAGCTGAGCTCTCTTACAGGCACGAATGGGAACCCCTGTGGTCTGCAGAAAAAAAGCAATGGGACAAGTTACTATTGGAAGTCAACCAATATTCACCACAATACACACAGTCTTTGCTTGGTTCCACCCGAAACAACGTGTGGAGTAAGATGAGTTCGTCAAACACCAACTTAATGAGTCAATTTTCCATTACGACATGCTACAAAAACAATCACTGGGATTCTAGGTAGAGTTAGGTAGGTTCAGTTTCACATTCACTTGTGGTTATCAGCGTGAATCACCTTACTTTTTCCTGTCATGGTAAGGACGGGTGTATACTACTTTCAGATTATAAACCTCAAGAGCCCTAACGAGTCAGTACTGTCGCTGTAAAACAGTAAAATCGCAAAGCGTCTGCTCTGCTTACCGGGTTGATGTCGAGGTATGTTTCGTGTTCTTCCTCATTTGGGTTCATTCCATCAATGGCTTTGATGTACCTCTCATCGGCTTGATAGAAATGAGGGAATGACACAACAATGGGTGCACCTGTACAGTGAAGGGGAAATAGGAACAGGAAATAGGCATTAGTTGCTGTTCTTTTATTCAGATCAGTGGTTGACAATCACCCATCTAGGAAAGCTCTACGGGGATTATGCAATAATAACAACTTCTTTATCAGCTATTGCTTTATAATGATTGGTCATAAAGACCAATTAAACCATAAAAATGATTAAATTCATGTCAAGCCTCAGGCCAACAGACTAGTCCAGTAGTTCAGATTTTTTTTTACCTGGCCACACCAAAAAAATTTAAATGTGACATTTTACATTTTACAGCTATAAAATAACTCCATGACACTTACAAATGCATACACTTGATGGCATACAAAGAAAAACGACGGTACAATTTTTAACAACGTTTTTGGAAGAAGTCTCATTTAAGCTCATTTAATAAAAGGAACATTAAAGACTGTAATATTGTGAAATATTATTACAATTTTAAACGACAGTTTTCTATTTAAACATATTTCAAAATGTAATTTATTCCTTGCCCAAGTCTTAAAATGTCACATGATCCTTCAGAAATCATTCCAATATGATGTTTTGGTTCTCAAGAAACATTTTTTTTATTATAATCAATGTTTAAAACAGCTGTGGTGCTTGATATTTTGGTGGAAATATTGATTCATTTTTGTTCCAGAATTCTTTGATGAATTGAAAATATAAAAGAACAATATACATTTAAAATCTAATCTTCTGATCAATTTGTGTCCTTGCCGAATAAAAGTATAAATTTCTATAAAAAGAAATCTTACACTTTTGATTTTGAACGATAGAGTATGTATTTCTCCAAATGCAAATGCTTATGTTTGTAAGTCATAAAGACATGTAAATGATCAACGAATGCAAAGCAAGTAAAAACGCCCCACTAGCCTCAATGGAGCAGGTGACACTTCAGACTGCAAATCTGCAGTTTTTGACATTTTCCATTATCTAAAATAACGTCCCTGCGGCATTTTCTGGGACTTTTTGTTTTTTATGCACACTAACAGAAAATGAAACTTCCTCTTTTGTTGGCACATACTCAAAGATGATACAGCAAGTACATGAACAACCACCAAAAACACAAAATACTACTATTAGGTGCTTAGACTATCATTAGCTAAGAGTAATATGTACCATATCACTGATTTATATCCCATGTCCCATTCCTTAATAACACTCTAAATATAACTATTAATGAACAGTCATGAACCCTTCTAGGAATGATGACTAATCAAAGCATGTGCACATTTCGACAGCTGTTTCCTATCATGAGCCCTCACATGATAAAAGTGAGAGTTTACATTCGTTCTATAATAATATTAGCCTACTAGTTTATGGTGGAAATAATAGAGGCTCAGATAGCGTAATCTGTCAGAGGACACCTAAAGTGAATCAAGTGCTTGAGTCATAAAACCGCACTAAAAGTTACTCATTAAGCACTGAAGCCTGATTTCCCTTTCATAGTCCAAGAGTGTGCAAACAAAAGCAGACCAATTTAACTTGAACTCAGGTTATGAGGCCACCGATCAGTAACCATAAACCCTGAAATTCAATACTATTTACACATGCTTGGTTTGCTTTGGTTGAATGTCAGTCTGAACCAGCTATTCAGGGCACCCAAATCTTTAGCACACTTAGACTGCTTTACCATATTTAAAAAGTTACCCTATTTTCCCCATGCAATTCAAGGAAATTGCTTCTTTTGAAAACATCCCACACCTTTTCCACTGTAAAACCTACTAAACACAACACGACAGGCTTACCTTGCCGACAGACGCTGACTTTGAGGACCCCTTTTCCTAGACAATCCCCAGCAGGCACGCAGAAGCCAGCGTTACTAGGGTTCTCATCTGGAGGAGCGAGTACATCTGAAGGAGGGGCAAAGCGGAAGGCAGGGATGCCCTTCACTTCTGTGTCAGCCACGTAACTCAAATGAATGGATCTACGTGTAATAACAAACATAAGCAACCATGTACAAATACCCAAATACTTTGTAAGTGTTAAAACATGTTACTTACCGGCACAGATCAGCAGCAAAGATGTAGAGGAGCTCTTTTCTGGACAGGAAGGTGTGGAAGACACTGCCATCGGTACCATTGATCATGTTGCTCTGGTTAGACGACCACCAGTTCATCTGACTGCGAGTGAGAAAATGAATAGATGTGAACATTGTCTTTGTCACAGGTACTAAGGAGGAAAAGGAGGGTTTATTACACATTTAATTCTCCATAATTCTAATCCAAAAATGTACACTACATTTCAAAAGTTTGGAATAATGGCATTTCAAAAGTCTCTTATGCTTACGAAGGCAGCATTTATTTGATTAATACAGTAAAAACAGTAATATTGTAAAATATTATTAGAACTTTTGACCCGTAGTGTACATGCAGAATATTCTGCATCTGCAAAGAGATTTGAAGTTGTATTTATTGGGATATGGGTCAACTGAAATCAGGATATGGGGTAACTGAGAAGCGCTGGAGCTCTTTTCTTGGACTTTATACTTTGATATTGACTTATCTAGCATCTAATGCAGGCATGCTGTGTGTTTAACCCAATTTCCTAAGGTAGGAGAACAGACGCCAAGTGAGCATGCAACAATTCTCACTATGTCAGTAAGGCAATGCAGATTACGCAAGCATTGAGGTACCTGATGCCATTCCACGTGTCAATCTTGCCGTAGTCCATGTAGTTCTTCTCTCCAGTGTGGAAGACAAATTCACCCTCATGGGTTCCATTTTTCTGTGGTCAGCACATAAATTGAATTTAATATAATGCTTCAGCCTTTAGCAGAAAATAATCACACAAGTCACAGAAGGGTAAAGATGACTAGAAAGTCCTCAGAGTACAAAAATAGGTTGTTTGGCGGCCATGATATGAATGCAGTGAAAGACTAAATGTTTTATTAATGTAAACTGATTACTTGCCTGTTCAAGGCACTGACATTATACCTACGATTGCACAAACTGCAGATATTTAATATCTGTCCTAAATCTAAATCATATATAATCCCTGAAGAAAGTCTAAAACCCATTAGAGTAAACCAGGCCACTGTGTCAAGCCTGACACACTGGTCAACATCTGCAGTCTATGATGGACAGCGTCATGATAACGTCATTTGCTTATCCTGTTCTGATCGTATATGTGCTTTAGAGCTTGCGTGTGCTGCTTTGTGTTGGTTGCACAAATATATGACCCATATAGGCCACATTTTATCTCTATTTAGACTGACTAAGGCACTGAATATGATGATAACTGCAGAGTCTTACATTGTACATAAGGCCGAAATGCTCTTCCACTTCTGGTCTCATGGCATGAAGCTTGGACAGCAGCGGATCTTTGAAACCCCACAGGACCTCATGGACTGTGCGATTCATAAACACCTCGATGCCCATGGATCCCATCCACATAGACACAGCAGTCTTCAGAAAAAAGGAGTAGGAGTTTAACTCGTTCATCACGGCCTGAAACAAGAGAGAAAACATTTGCATTTGGATCAAGGATAATCAGTTTAACAAATGCTATGGGCAGACTAAATTTAAATGCAAAATTATTTGTTGCCAATGCAAAACAAAATCCTTCTTACAATGAATGGAATGTTAACCGTTATCACACGGTCAACCTCAGGATCTCCTGATGACATGTTGCGAAGAAACACAAAGCTCTTGGGATTTGTGGCAAAGATTTTTGTCCCGTTCTCAAGGAAAGTGACATTTTCCCTGGGTCGATATTCCCTGATAATAGAAAGCAGCATTTTATTTAATTTTACAATCAAGCCTGCCATTATTCCAGTCTTCAGTGTCACATGATCCTTCAGAAATCATGCTAAATCATGATTTGCTGCTCAAGAAACACTCTTTAGTATTATCAATGTTTAAATGATTTTTTTTTTTTTCCTCAGGATTTTTTCATGAATAGAAAGTTCAAAAGAACAGCATTTTTTTTTTTAAACGGAACTATTTTCTATCATTATTCATGTCTTGTCTTCACTGTCGCTTTTGATCTTTTCAGTGCATCCTTGATGAATAAATGTATTAATTTCTTTAACAAACACATATAATTTGCAAATAATAATTTTACAAGCGCATGATAAATATTTGACATTTAGTTTAAAGTGGGTAGGTGAACGTTTCCTGTTTTCTATCTACGAAAAAAAAGCCTGAGTCATTTCTACACTTGGGTGCCAAACTTCTTGTCACTGACAACAGACAGTATCATTGAGAAACCAAAACACTTCAGACAGCCCAGAATCATGAAAATGAACATCTGAATATTGAGTATATTTCAAGACTGGTAAATCAACATCACATATAAAGATGTAGGGATGCAACGATACCACTTTTTCCAGTACTCGCCCGATACCGATACTTTTATTTTTGGTACTTGCCGATACCGAGTACCGATACCGATACTTTCATTGCATTTGTAATTTTTTTAAATATTGGGTACAGAAACCAAAAGAGTATGTATAATGTCAATTGGTTAACTTCATTTATCAAATAGATACTGTCAAACCAAAATTTATTCAGACACCTTCAACATTTCTCACATTATCACAGTTTATTCGCTATAGTTTATGGTAATAAAATATGACAAGAACTCAGAGTTAAACTGTGTCAGAACAAATTCAGCTTGATAATGTCAGATAACTTTGAGAGAAAGGTATGTCATGGATTACAATCAACCAAAATTATTCAGACAGCTGTTAGTATGACAATATTTACACAACTATCAATACTTTGTTGAGCAACCCTTAGCCTTAATGACAGCCTGTAGTCTCCTGGGCATGCTGTCAACCAGGTTCATGCAAACCTGAACTTCAGTTTTTTTTCCAGACTTGGTCTGAATAATTTTTGGTTCCAAATTTGTATCAGTTTTATTGGTAGTCCACTGTCTGAACAATTTTTGGATATAATATGTCACAGTTTGCTTTATTTTGCTATCAACACTTACATAAATGAACTACAGTGTCCTGCACCCACTAGTAAAAAATATCAAAAAATTATATTTGGTCTCTGAATAATTTTTGGTTTAACTGATATCCTTTGGTTATTTTCACACTTAATTATGTACATTAAAATGTATTTTACAAGTTTTTGTTACTTTCACTGTTTACTTTTTTGCTCCATGGTACATCATCTTTCATTTAACTCTAATAGCATTAGAGCTGCTCCATTGCAGTGGCTTAGTACTGTAATGACGCGTTTTGCTGTAATAATGCAGGGAACCACTCGTTAAATCTCCTAACTGTGATATTTTCAGAAATAGAAGTCGCGTTTTTCTTTCCATCTGAAGCATGCTGCGATTTATATTCCAAAGCCACTCATATAATGCAGAATCACTCATGAAGCAAGCAAAACGCGCAACGCGCACGTATTTGTACTGGCGAGAGGGACAAGTACAGCCTAGCGCATTTCACACAGGCTGCTAGTTTCACTTTCGCCAGAAAGTCGTGTATGCTTAAGGTTGAAAATAAATTGTTTATAGTGAATGCCCCTATAAATTGTCTTATATTTACGATTTAGTTTTAATCCAAATGATGCGTGCTATGTGAGCGAACATCAATAAAGATCACACAACAGAAGTGCGCTCGCGCTCTCTCTCTCTCTCTCTCTCTCTCTCCCTACCGTTAAGTAACTTGTGCATTGTTTTGCTTACTTGTTTTTGACATATCTGACCAAACTACAAACTTTCCAGTGATGTCTATGAGAAAGGGATATTCACTCGACAAGCTCGCGCATCTGCGCCGTCGCGCGCTCAATCCACTCAGCGCTTTGCTTTTCAGCTCGCGCACATCAGTAATAAAGGCATTAATACTGAATGTTTAACATTATTCATTGCATACATCTGCTTCGTAGACATCCTTAATCTCTAATTACTCCATTCTGCTGTCTGTTGTCTGTATTTCTTTGTCTGAATATGGCCCTTATCACATGCTGTGTGGTATCGGCGTTTGGTATCGGGGCATTTTAACGAGTACGAGTACGAGTACAGGAGCTCAGTATCGGGCCCGATACCCGATACCAGTATCGGTATCGGTGCATCCCTATAAAGATGTGTAAATCACCTGTAGGTATATGGCCCTATTTGAGTGACTTTGGGCTTCTCCTTCCCAGCTAAAAACTCATCTGGGTTGGTAACATTGAAGAAGAAATACTGCATGTAAACAGGTGGTGGTGGACTTATCCAGCCCTCCAATACTCTACTGTTCTCAGCCAGTGTGATCTCCTGTGAATGAAACAGAGTCAGAGGTCAAGAGAGAAAACCAAAGGACCAGAAAATGCTGTGTCTGTTCAAAGAGTTTAAACACAATGTTTAAGCTGAGTTTCAATAAAATTTAGGGAAGAACGGACACAAAAGCTGAATGCTGGCTGACGTTTTGACTGATTCAGAGTTACAGAAGAGGAAGAAAAACATCAACATCAGCGATCCACGACACACGTTTCTCTGCTATTTGAATTTTCCATCAGAACGTAGGTTCAGCAGTCCCACTTCTCACTTCTTGAGTGTCGTGATTTGAACTCAGACGGAGGAACAAGGTTTATTTTGACACAACAAACTAATTTCAGAACAATGTCATTCATGACTACATGTGACAGCACAAAATTTTGTAGTAATAGACAAAACGAGGCTCCAAAGGGTGACTCGTGACAAACTCATAACATCCAGAAGGTTTTACTCCAGAATGCTGCCTTGAAATGCAGATAACGCTATCTGGAATCAAAAGCCATGACTTCAGCAGTGGAGCAGAGCAGACGCTTCAAAACAACAAACATCACGGCCCCCGTTCACTGGACCCTCGGCGTCTCAAAGGTCCTTACAGGAAAGTGATTTGCTAGAATCACTAGTTAAATAAGCGCCTTAGGTTGAAAAAAAGTAGTTTGTTTGTTTCAAAATCAATCATTCTAACATATAAACTGTGTCATAATCTGAAAATCACCAATTGGTTCACGACAAACTGTGCATTAATTTTACATTATTATGACCCTGAGAAAAAAAAAAGGTCTTTGTTCAAAAAGGTCATATAATTTAAGAGTACACCTGTCTTTTGAACAGAGTTTTTTTTCTTCTTCTCACATGTAAGCTCTGAATGGGATCTCTGTCATTAGGAGGAACCCTGTGCTTTACCATAGAATAAAGTACTAGTATAGAGCACTAAAGAAAATCTGTGGCTATTCAACTTGTTCAACCATGTGTAGTGAAATCAGACCAAAGCTTTTCTTTAAAGTAAGATTGTGTAACGTCACACCCATTGACTCTCTTTTCTAATCTTTCATGGTTTCTCAGGAGGTCTGACAGAGCATATTTTCTTTAACCCACACTGACAACAGTTGTTAATTACGCCTAGTTAAAAAAAGGATGATTTTAGTCTTGCATTTTACCTAATAGACACCAATTAAAGTTTAACTGGCTAAGACCACACCTTAACAAGAACATATACGCCAAAAGTTGGGGTCAGTAAGATTTTTTAATGTAAGTCTCTACTCTCTGAGGTTCAGTTTATTTGATTTTAAAATGCTATAAAATCAATAATATTGTGAAAATATTTTTATAAGCTGTTTTCTATTTCTGTTTTAAACTGTTTTCTGAATTGTCAGCAGATATTACTGCAGTATCACATGATCTTTCAGAAATCATTCTAATAGGCTGATTTGGTGCTGATTTATTATTATTGTTATCAATGTTGAAAACTGTTGTGCTTTTTAATATTTTTGTGGAAACCATGAAATTGTTTGTCAGGCTTCTTTGATGAATAGAAAGCCCAGCATATATTTGAAACGTTTGGTAATGTACATGATTGCGTTTTTTAGCTAATTAGCTTTCTTACAGCTATTCAGTGGAATATGTTTTGAATATTACTAATTATTTAAAGATTACTTAATTACCTACATACAAAATGAATCAAAAAGGTTAAAACACGATTACAAAAACTACTGCATTAACCTCTACACACAGCAGCGTGCTCAACAACCTTGAGAAGAGAGATCTTTGAAGGTCTTAATGGACATCAAACCATGTTAGAAAATGTTCAAAGCCTTGATCGAGCAACTACAGCCAAGGCAAGAAAAACAACAAATGTTTGTATTAAGATAGTGAGATCATTAGTCCTTTACGTGGAAGTACTTAACATTACAAAATGCCAGTAAAGCAGATACCAGAGCCGGTCTTCTGCTTACGAGGGTACCAGCAACTGGAAATTATATATTTTTTTTATACATAACTGACCATGTTGTACCAAAGTCCTTACACTGCCAAGAGGTGCAGATTTTAGTGAATTAAATGTAAACATGAATTCACAGCAAGCAATGAATACATTCATAAGCCTATGTCAAGCCTGTATTTTAACTTGAGCTAAAAGCTGCTGCAAAAGCAGCAAGCAAAGGAAGTATTAACTGTCAAAAGAGATAAAACACTGAAGAAAAACTGCCTCAGAGCTACATACTGTCACATACACAAACTCCTTAAACATGCCTCTCTCTTTCCACACCCTACTCAAAAGACACATATCACCTGAGGGCTTGAAAAAGTTGTTTTGTCAAGAGAACTTAAGCCTGATGGCTCAATGTGACAAGTTTGAGTGCCACAGTTGACTTACTGAATATGAAAAGTGCACAGTTTATAAGCTCAGTTATAAGGCTTTGAAGCAACTGTCAATAAATGGTACAACATCCAATAAAGTTGACTTCGCCCACAGACCACCACAAACACCCACCCATGAATTCCAGGTTAAGGGAATCACACTGAACACTGAATACTACACTTGGTTAAAAATACTGAGGGTGGAGGTCAGAATCCCAAGCATTTTTCCAAGGAGAACCGGCTGAGACCTTCCCCCACAGCCACACATACAGCACACCTCCCCCTGCCATATACATGCTCTCTGTGAATGAACAGCCTTCCCCTTAACGTTACATTAAAGAGGAGGAATTCTCTCTCCGGTATTTTGCAACGGAAAGCATTTCATTCGCAGACATACAGACAGCACCACTGCTGAGGTGGGTTAGAAAGAGGGACGTGGGAAAAAAAAAGTGCTTTCCGCAATATGATAGGCTTCGTGGTCACAGACAGTGACCAGCCCACTTTAATCAGGGTTACTAACAAACCCACATTTACATCACGGTAATTTAATATCATGTTTTGACCACCTACACGCTACAGAGGGGGCATTAAACGGCCACAAGACAGGTTTTTAGTCTACGTAACGTGAAATTGTGTAGTCTGGGTCTCACTGCGAGGAAGAACAAGAACTTGTCTCTCACGTACAGAATCACTGAAGAGATAAATATGACAGAATTTAGACTTGTTTGTGGTATGATTTCGCAATGCTTACATCAAGTGATATTAGCAACTCCGCGTGATGCTCAGAAGCCCCGTGTAGGACAAAATTAGCCCCGAATCACTTTAAAAGCCGGTCTTACAGCAGAACGTGAGCTTTTCGTAGAATTAAACACTTTATAAATGACTTACCTTTTTTATCCGTTCCTGAATCATTGTTTGGAAGACTTGAGCCACCAGAAGGGCGATTCCCAAAATGAGCAAATGAGCGCACACGATCCCGGTTGCGTAAATGGCACAAGACCTTCTAGTCATTTTTGATGTTTCAAATTGGCTAATCTGTAGAAAAAAATAACAATAATAACACTATTCTTTCTTTCTATCTCTTTTTCTCTCGTTCTGAACTTCTACTGGAGAACCTCCCGGTATGTCTCCGTTTATTTTTTTCTGATAGTCTCAAAGGCAGAAAGGTTTTCCCTCTTCTATCATCGGGAAGTCAGCGTTCACGATCCCAATGATGTGCGATTAGCGGGAGTGTTTCTCGGATGCTGAGATAAGAGACTATCAACTGTAACGCAGAGGAACTGAGCTCTTCTCCTCCTCCCTCACTAGTACATTCAAATGAGCCAGTCATGCATGAGAAACAGTTTTTGGAGCGAGGGGCGTGTTAAACCTCCCTCGGAGCTGAGGTCACAATTTAAAGGGGTTTTCAAAACGGATTTATGTGTGTGCCTGTCAGGACGACAAAGTAAATATACAGCACACTTCTTACTGCCCTGACGCAATTTATACGTTACGAAAAAGACAAATAAGTGTTTTTACTAACGGCAAACATACAGAACGGCAGACATAATTCATGCTTCGTTGTAAAGGTGTACAACTTCGTATCTAACCTGATCCCAAATACTCTAACAGTGCATTTAATGTATTAAGATAGTACATTAAGTGCTTCATTTGAATACATGGGCGGTTAAAATATACAAACTTGTCATTCAAACAATAACACTGCGCTGACGAATCCACTGGAACAGACGTTACAACTCAGCGGGACGTTTTTGTGTTTTTAAAAGACATCAGCGACCGTTAGGTCTTAATTTGAGTTCCGCTATCTACTGTCGTGTCTCCTTAAATGAGTAGTGAATGAACATGAATAATGGGCGGCTCGCAAGGTAAGCGATGATTGTCGCATCTCTTTGGTCCGAGGAACTCGCGATTCTATTGGATGACGTCTTCCCGGACCACCGGTCTAGGACCGCCCCCGGAGGACGGTGATTGGCTGAGGGCTCAGAAGTGCGATGCAGAATTTGATCGACTGATTTCGGGGCGGAGTTTATTTAAAGGGAGCCCTCAGCGCTGAAGCACGCTGGAAATCTGATGTTGCTCGGATTCCGCACCCAAGTTTGACGAAGATGGGAGTGGGTATCTCACTACCACAGAAAATAAAGCACCGTGTAAGATTTTTAAGCTGTTTTTCACTATTATAATTAATTATAATTTTTTTTTTCGATAAATTTGAAAATATTTTACATGGGCTACCCCTAAATCCTAACCCCAATTGCTAGTTTGGCCATATTTAATGTGCATTTACATTTTTTTCCCTCGTTGATATTACATTACAAAAATCAAATATAACTTTTTGGATATTTCTTAAAATATACCAGGCTTACTGTCACTTCCTGAGTCAGCATAACTCCTAGGAAATGGGTGTAGTTTCCAAAGTTGCTGATTTGAATTCATGCCTCACTGCAGTAGTTTAGAAGAAAACAACTGTGTAACCTGGGAAACTGAATTACCAACATTAGTACCTATTTTAACCCGTAAAAGGACTGGAAAATACCTCAGAGACAATTACTTTACTGCTGTACTTTACTATAACATGTAACAGATATCAGCATACCTCGAGGTCATTGGCCTTCCCACGGCAGGCTGCCATGTTGCTGATAAAGATGGTGAGTTGATGCGAGAGTTGTTACACCAAGACACTTGACATAGTATTTGCAGGGAAACTCTTTCAATATATTTCTCAGAAATTGGGCCCACTTGCACTTTTAAAAATAAAGGTTCCAAAAGGGGGTTTTTGCAGCGAAGAACTATTTTGAACTACTTTCTACTTTCAGTGAACAGTTCTTAAAAGAACCATGTTTTTTTCTTGGTGTGAAGATTTTTTTTTAACTATTTGTTTAATGGAAAGATTCCATGAATGTTAAAGATTCTTCATGAAACCATAGGTGCCAATAAAGAAGCTTTATTTTTAGGTGTTCCTCTCAAATGCCTGCATCCCCCGGGGTTAAACAAAGCTTTATTTTACAAATGTGACAGAATGTCCATTTGACAATGTCCCTGTAGGACACATTTAAGCTTTTGAGTGCTTAATATTATCATGCTAATAAAAATCATCCTTAATGAAGTTAACTGGTCAATGACTGCACACCTCAGAAAGATGAATTTATTGTACGCCCTATATGTTTTGACAGTAAAGCCACATCACACATCATAAAATAACTAGTGATAGCCTGTGATATAGTAAAGTCATTAAGCTTAATGAATCCACTTTATCCATACTTACTTGTGAACTGTTGTGAACTTACTGATAAAAGACAAAGTTAACTGTAAGTTAAACTGAAGGAAAAGACAGTTATGCCAAACCTGATTTGCCTACTACTCCAAGCGGGTTAATGTGACTTTTATCAAAGCTCTCTTGGGGGGTTAAGGATGCACAGGCTAGAAAGCATCTGTGAAAATAAGAGAAGTGAAAACAAACCACTATAAGCACCAGGAGGTAGAGGAGAAACATTGCTCTAACAAGACTGTATGCCTTCACAAATGTAGAGTTAGTTTCAGTAAACTTTTATGAATGGATTATGTAAAATCAATTGTAATTCAAGTACATTCATTCAGTTTCTTATTACCCACAATGACCATTTAAATTTATATAATGTATTTATTCAACTACTGTTATATGGAAACATATAAACAATAAAAAGGTAACTGCGACTTTTTATCTCACAAGACTTTATGTATTATTTTTTATATATTATATTATTTTATATTTCACAATTCTGACTTTTTTCTCAGAATTCTAGAAACTACTAAAATTTTAGACTTTTTCTCTCAGTATTTTTTATTTTTTTTATAACTTCCCTAAATGTCCCCAATACAGACAAAAACATTACTTGACAAGTGAATAGCATGACTTGGTGACCAGAATGTACTATTTTAAAATAAAGAAATATTTTTTTACACATCCCCCTGAAGACTCCTGTGCATGTCGTGTGTGTCGATGACGCAAAACTGCTTTCATTTGCATCCTGTTGAGTACAGGAAAAGGAAGGGTTTGAGAGGGTTATGAAAACATTTCCTAATTCAACATCTTAAACGTTTCTTATTTATTTGTTTAGTGTTGTTTCGCTCTACACGTTTAAAAATGAGCACACATTAAAGAGGAAGAAAAAGAATAACAAATACATCACAAAAAGAACAACTGCCTTGCAGGAGCTGAATGAATGTTTCCTTTTTCATTCAAAGAATGACAAGCCTTTTGTAAGTCAGTAGGTTTAGGCATGTTGACTATACAAAATCTTTATCTATAACCACTTTTATAAAAGATATCATCCTATTGAGCAGTAGCAAGCAAAGCCATTCCATATCTTAACTGTTTAACTAGAACAGATAAATAAATCACTGATTACCTAAAATGATACACTATGATGTTGTAAAATGTGAACAGTGTACAGTGCATCCACGTTTATTTACTTCATAAATCTGGTTAGCAGTGTATTATATTTTTGCCCACCTTGCCACTTTTTAGATTGCATGTTACAATATTCTTTGACATCTATTTGTTGCAATGCAGTAAACTACATATATTTTTGATGCAATATATCATACATTTTTAAAGCTGCTCTTTTTCCTAAACCCACTTGTGGGAGAAGCTCAAGAAGCTCATTTTTCGTTTTAACCTGAACTGTACAAATGCAAACTGCGAATAATACAAGCATTCAAAAAATACAAAGGTCTTTTATATAAAGATGGTTTTGAACATGTTCTGCCATGGATTATAGCAGAACCTAATTTTCTTACGTATATCTCCTTTGATGAAGATACAGAGCTTGTGATTGTTGGTCTGTTGATATGACCTCTGGCACAACAGTGAGAGAGTCACGTTCTCTGTCTGCCCCTCCTTTCACAAAGATGCATTTTCACTGGGTGCTGCAATTCTGCATATGGAAAAAGGCAGGACAAGTTTGAACAACAGGGAAAGAACAGCAGTTAAATATGTTTCATGCCTCATAAACTAGATTTTAAAGCAGGGTGGTTATAGTCTTGCTCTCGGACATCCACCTTAATTTTGTCGACGCCTACCTGAAATGGCTTCACTTTATCTTTATGACTTTCCCTCTTGGAACATAAAAAAGTGTTTTTGTCCACAGACTCTTACATTGTGTGAAGAAAAACAGTTGAAATAACACAATCTCATAGCAATTCGTAACTATTTTACATTTTGGCGAATCAGTGGCTAATTCTTTAATTAATGTTTCGTATGATCTGCTTACGCCCCATAAGATTATGTTTAGAAGTGAAACTTCATGCTTACCTTTTTCCTAAAAATTGTATGGTTTTGTACGATTCACATTGTACAAATTCATACAAAGTTATCACCTCATATGTATGGAAGCTTGCCAAGGGATAAAAACAAGGGTTATGGCAATTTTTTATCACTCTTTTTTCTTGCAATATCTCACAATTCAGTTTTTTTGCAATTCTGAGAAAAAAAGTCATATTTGCAAGAAATAAATTTAGAATTGTGAAATATAAACTCACAATCCTGATCAAAAAGTCAGAAACGTGAGATAAAAAGTTGTAGTTTCCTTTTTTTATATTTTTGTTTTGTGGCGAAAACAAAAACAAACATGTAAACTCAAAATTCAGAGAAAAAAGTCAAAGTTGTGAGAAAAAAAATCAAAACACTGACTTTATATCTCGCAATTTTTTCTCAGAATTGTGTGGCAGAAATGGGCTTCCATATGGGCCTATAAAGGCTTGGAATGACATGAGGGTGAGTAAATGATGACAGAATTTCTTTTCATGGGTGAACTATCTCTTTAACCAGTAACAGTAATGCCTGCATAATGTGACTGATTTAGTGTACAGTCTTGCTTGTTTGTGTTACATAAAAAAGATGCACTTTGTTCCATCTGATGAATTATGTATGAAGGGTAGAAAGTTGTCTGTAAATGAGACAGCAGTCACCTGACAGCAGGACAGTCCTAGAGCATAAGTGTCGGGAAAACTAAACAAATATAAAAACTGTGGTTGAACCGGTTCCTCCACTCATCAGGCAAATGTGTCATTCAATCTACCATAAAAACTAACCTAATCTGTGTGTTTATACATTATCTTTCTCATTGTTTTCAGTGTTTAAATGCTCCGTTGTTTTACTACAACCACATAAAACACTATGTGAAGTCTCATCAGTCACTCTGGATTTTTCATTGGGATACAGTGTGGAAATGCAGCTCTGTACAGGATGGTACAATGTGTTTGTTTCAGCTCCTAATAGGCTCTTGGCACCGTCCAGGATGGGCTGGTGCAGACAGTGGTTAAGGAACGACTGTGGGAGTAGTGAGAAGAGCCAGACCTTTTCAGGAGATGTGATTGATGTTGCCTTAGACCATTAAGTACAATGGGAGGAAAAGAATGTTGAATTTATATTTGGGAGATTCTGCAGCTCACTGGGGCCACAAACGGCCCCTTTATGAACACTGTGTAATTGCCAGTCTTTTTAGCTTGTCACAAAAATGAGAAATAGGAGGGAAACTGGAATTTATTTCAGAGGGAAGTGTTGTGGTAAATTATTCCCTTCGTGGAGAACATATCAATAAAATGGCAACTGAGCTTTAAAATATTGGCATACAATTAGGTGATTTTTTTCGTGTCTGTATTGTTCTTTGTTTAAGGTATAGTGAATCTCTCACAGCTGAGAGAGAAGTTACACAACTACAACAAACCATTGTTTAAACATAAGGAATGGATTTGGTGGAGGGTGTGGATGTGGACTGACCACAGATCCAGATGACTTAAACTATCAGGTTTGTCTGAAAAAAAAAGTGCAAAAATTGGTGTATAAACATTTTTTGATCAGAAATTGTTAATAAACTTCACAGTTACGAAGAAATATCGCACATTGAGTTAAATGTGAAAAATTAAAGTAAAAAACTGTAGTAAATTCTTGTAAAACATAAACTATCTTTTATTAAAAACTTTGAAAAATCATTGATGTTTTAGCTACTGATTTAAAGTAAGTATAAATAACACAAAAGTCCTGTATAAAGTATTTGAATGCTCCCTGGAGAGGTGCATGTTTTGGGAAGCTCAAAGTCATTACAGTAATTCCGCTACCTTGAATCTGTGGAAAATGTACAAGGACCTTTTGATTTTTACTGTAAACAAAAAGGTGATTGGTATGTTCCCAAGTTTAATGTTTCCTTTCTTTGTGTCGACTCCCAGCCTAACCTTCCCTAATGATTTGTGTTATCCTTTTACTTCGTCCTTGAATGTTACAGTATCATTAGATCAGTGTTTTTAATATCAGCCAAAGTTTAGCCAAATTTCAAATAATAATAATAAGAAGAAATGTTTCTTGAGCACCAAATCACATTAGAATGATTTCTGAAGGATCATGTGACACTGAAGACTGGAGTAATGACTGCTGAAAATTCAGCTTCACCATCACAGAAAGAAATACGTTAAAACATATTTGATCAAATAAATGCAGCCTTGGTGAACACAAGAATCTATTTTTTTTTTTCAATAACAGTAAAAAAGTGAAGCCCTCTACATGTTCTATTGCCGTTTGGTATCTATTCTACATTGGCTGTCCATTTAACACTCAGAGCATCAAAGGGACCATTCCTCCTTTGTGTGCTTTGTCTCAAAACTTACATAAGGCATTTGTCCTTTGTGGGAAACTGGAGCTCCCCAGTTTCTGGCACATCACATGCTCTGATAAATACTTTTCATAGGGTTTGGCTCTGAGGAAATTCCACTGGCCTTGTAGGGTTGCCCGCTTCTACCTGTCTCAGCAGCAGAAGTGACCCCTGGGGAAAACAGCTCTATAAACAATTACCACCGTTCTTCTGTGTTTTCTGTTCGGCTAATTTCTCCTGAGTCTGTGCTAATGGAAGAAACTTCCCATTCAGGGGAAAATTCAAATTCCAGCTCTTGCTGCTCCAGCATTTTGTATTTAAAGACATTTTACATATTTGATTTTTGCAAAACAAAATGGGGGATATTTAATATACATTATTCAAAAGTTTGTGGTTATGCCTTTGATTTTTATTGTCATAAGACTGCATTTATTTGTCCATAAGTACAGTAAATATTGTGAAATATTATTACAATTTAAAATAGCTGTTTTCTATTGTAATAGATTTTAAAATTTAATTTATTCCTTTGATGGCAAAGCTGAATTTTCAGCAGCTGATGCTTCAGTTTTCAGTGTCACATGATCATTCAGAAATTCTTTGATCAAAAAAAGTTCAAAAGAGCAGCATTTATTTTAAATAGAAGTTTTTGTAACATTATAAATGTCTTTATTGTCACTTTTGGTCCATTTCTTCCATCCGTGCTGAATAAAAGTATGCTGGCAGAGGGAGTGTAAGTGTTCAAACAGATGAATAAACTATGGAGTGAAAGGGATTTGATCTAATGTTCAACTCCTTGCTGATTGTATAGGGTGCACCGGGCTACACCCTCAACACACACGGATTCCTGGAATCAGTCACGCCACCACGTTAATTCTGAACAGTCTGTGAAGTTTGTTCTACTGTAAGTGTGTGCAGAACAAATACACAGCATTTAAATTTACTTTGTGTTTACTCTCACAAATGTTTAAAAGAGCTTCTATTGTAGGTGTCACGCACAAGCGCCACATTACTGCAGATGTCAAGACAAGCTTACATGAAATTAATCAGCCTTACTCACTCATTTTGTTTGGGAAGAAAAAGGGAGTTCGATGAACTTTAAAATTGTTGTCAACTTCCTTATCGGTTACTGGAAGCTTGTGTTTCACACGGATTATGCATATTGTATCTTAAAGGAATAGTTCACCCTAAAAAAAAGGAAAATTTGCTCAGAATTTACTCAGCCTCAGGCCATCCAGGATTGTTTCTTTATGAGAACAGATCTGGAGAGAATTAGCATTACATCACTTGCTCACCAATGGATCCTCACCAATGCAGTGAATGGGTGCCGTCAGAATAAGAGTCCACATGTAATCCACACCACTCCAGTCCATCCATTAACTTCTTTTTTATTATAAACACACTGCTTTTCACTTCACAAGTCTTTTATCCACAATAGTGCTTTCTCCAGTGAAAAAGTTGTCTGGTCTGAATCAGGAGAGAAATATGCACAGATCCAGCACCGTTTACAAGCAAAATATTCCAAAAACGGTTCCAAACAAATATGTCAGTGGATTTTGATGTGAAAGGACAACAGATGATGGACTTTTTCATTGGAGGAAGTGTTATTATGGATTATAGACCTTTGGTATTTTGTCTAAAGCAACAGTTTAACATTAAACTGTGATAATGATAGATTTGTTTCTTACATAAATGCAGCTTTTCACTTCATGAGATGTATGGATTACATGTGGATTATTGTGATGTTTTTATCAGTTTGGACTCTAATGCTGACGGCACCCATTCAATGCAGAGGATCCATTGGTAAGCAAGTGATGTAATGCTAAATTTCTCCAAATCCAACAAAAGAAAAAAATCTCATCAGCATTTTGAATGGGTATGGGAATGGGAATCAGTAAATTTTGAACTTAAATGGATAGTTCAGCAAAACTGAACATTTTGTCATAATTTACTCACTGACTATCCAAACCTGTATGACTTTCTTTCTTCTGATGAACACAAAAGAAGGCCCAACAACATCAAAAACACTAAAGCACAAAATATCTTATTTTCCACAGAAGAATAAGTCTACATTTAGGAGGATATGAGTAACTCTAAGTCAAGTTTAACCTCAAAACAGCTAGATGTGAGAAGATCCCGTGATCCAGGCACGTAGAACACATTAAGAATAAAGACATATCAAAATTTTGCTTAAGGGCTCTGGGCTCCTGCCAGCTCTGATTCATGTTATTCCTTCTTAGAGATGATTCTCCACTCCCTGAACACTTAATGCACTCATTTCCATATTTCAAAATATAAGCTGACCCATTGCCAGAATTTAATGATGATTTCTAACAGCCGTGCTGTACTTTTCCCAAGGATCTAATGTAGAAAATCTTCTAAAGCTGATTAGATGAGAAAGTTTTAATTACTCTAAAAGGGTGTTCTCCAGGGAATGTTTAGATCTCCTCATGGTGAGGACATTACTGTAATGTTTGGAATAGCCTGACAGTATTTTTCCACAGTTGTTCCATAAACAACATTGCACTGCCTGAAGAACAGGGCATTCTCTGTGCCTCCCACCGGTCATTAACCGTCTCCTCTTAGTAAGTGTGAACTCAGACTGTAACCATGTGCCTAATTTGAATTTAGTTACATGAATTATTAACTTAATTTGTCCAGCTCGACTGAGCTGATAGATCATTAATTGGTTTAACGTTATTTGTGAGATTTGAACAACAAAACTCAATGGTGCCAATAGAAGGTTCCTAAGCAAAATCTCACTGTTATTGTTTCCACATCCCGCTAAGAGTAAACCATTCGTGCAGGAAGCAAGTCAAGCAAGCTAATCAATGCAAAACTATTCAAAAATTTCAAAGGCAAAAACATCTCTTTACCCACAAGTTCCACTGCTGTCTCTTACTGTTATTTGCACTTAATACAAAAAGAGGCATTGTTTTAGGGATAATACTGCTAATATTAATGATAATAAACAAATCGATACGTTTATGTCAACTTTTCAGTGCACTCAAAGGATGAGCATTCAAAAATACATGTTAAGAAAAAGTAAAAAGAAACAATTTCAGTAAGAACCACAGTAGTGTTTTTACATATTCAGCAATTCAAAAGTTTATTCTATAACAAGCGCTCGGGCAAAATAGTGTTCATATCAGCTGTACTATTATCACAAAGCTCCCTCTTGTGGTTTAAACGCTCCCTTCATCTTCTGTGGAGGCACTAAAAGAACTACAAGTACCAGAGCGTTGTGCTGCCATGGCAACAGAACCAACGCGCCTCACTAGTGTCCAGATTTTACCGTGACTTTCAAACGTGGGAATAGTTTAATAACGTTGTGTTGATGAACACAGAGAAAACGAATCGTTTTAAATATAATACAGAAGCATTATACGAGCGAAATGTCTTTCAAAAATGGACAGGTGGAAAACATTAAGTTCCCCTGGTAAGTTGCACATTTTTCAGTATTTCCAAAATCAGTTATAACTAACGTGTTACTAAAAAATAACTTTTTAAATGAAACTGTACCAACTTTTAACATGAAAAACTGGGGATTTAAGAAGACTATTCCAGGTTTCCTTCCTTTTTCCTTTAGGCTGTTCAAAACGTTTCAATAAAAACAGGTTTTCTTGGAAATATACACTTTATATTAACTAAATTTATTAAACGTTTTAGCTGACTCTCAAGTTTCTCCTGGGCAATGTTTGCCCATCCTGTTAGGGTCAGTCCTGTTTGTTCATTTTCTTGCCAGTGCAAGATCCTCAGGCCATTTAGGATTACATCTCTTGCTCCAGAACGGATTCTCTGCAGTGAATGGGTGCCGTCAGAATGAGAGGCTGATAAAAACATCACCATCATCCACAAGTAATCCACACATCTCCAGTCTATCAGTTAACATCTTGTGAAGTGAAAAGCTGTGTTCTTGTAATAAACTAATTCATTCCCTAATCACAATATTGCTTTCTCCAGTGAAAAAGTTGTCTGGTCTGAATCAGGAGAGAAATATGCAAATATTAAACACCATTTACAAGCGAAAAGAGTTCTTAACAAATATGTTGGTGGATTTCAATGTGAGAGGACAACAGTGGATGGACTTTTTCACTGGAGGAAGCATTATTATGGACTCGTTTTTTTTGGAATTGTATCATGGAAGTTAAAAAGTCTCGATTTATTTGTTTATTACAAACATGCACTGGAGTGTGGATTACTGTGATGTTTTTATCAGATGTCTGGATTCTCATTTTGACGGCACCCATTCACTGCAGAGGATCCATTAGTGAGCAAATGATGCAATGCTAAATTTCTCCAAATCCAAATCAAATTGTCCAAATCTAAATTTTCAGCCAGGTTTCTTTTTTGGGTGAACAATTTCCTTAAGTGACAGAGTTCATCTGTTACTGCATAAAAGGAATTTACAACAACTCTTGTCTTTGTCTTCAGGTTTAAGGAACGGCTAAAAACAAAATATCTCAGGGATCTAAGGCAAAAGCAGCAGTTATCTGGGTCATTAGATAGTCGCAAATGGCACTTTTTGTCCCCGGGCCTGGATGATTTTAGAGATGGTTACCCAACAGTCCATAAAGAGCTCTTCACCCAGTGTGAGAGTGGACCCTCCCCTGCAGTCTTTGGGATGCCAAATCACGCTTGTTCAGTTAAGTTCCCACAGAAGAGACTGACTAAAAATCAAGTGTGTTACTCAAAGCAGAATCCCCAGAGTCAAGCTCAGCGTGAGTTCATTGACGCTGTTGAGTACAAACTCAATCAACACCCCCTGGCCCTCTATCCTCATCTGGAGAGCGGTATGACACCGGAGGTAACCGTGTTTAATTGTAGTCATTATGATTTAATTATTTTCTGCATGTAAATACACTTCAACTCATGTTAAAGTTGCTGTTAGTCATTTTTTAAAATACCACTTATAAAATCCTATTAGCTGACAAATATCACTGAAGCAGGCCACATTCCAAAACAGATAAATGAATCAGAACATGGGCTGCGCATATTTAGCCAATCAGAATCTATAATCTTTTTGAATATTTGAACTTTTGAATATTTAAAAAATGATGAACATTTATTATTTGTGTTATTTTACCCTCATATTAAACCACAAAAAGTGACAGTGTTGCAATGGGTTTTCTAATACAGTTGCTTAGGTAGTGACAGTAAATTTGACAACTTTCTCTCTTCTGACCGGTGTAATTAATTTTCTCCTCACTTGGAAAGTCATGAAAATTAAAAAGTAGCTTTCTCCTACCCCTTTATGTTTTTTTGAGCAACCACTGGAAGCTGGGGGAGTGTTTGTGAAACCAGTTTAGAAACAGTCCTCGTTTTGCGATTCCATTCGGTACTGCTAGTGGTGCAGAAGCCTCTAACAGCAGCAGCTTTAAATATGAGAGGAGACAAAGCAAAGAATAGTACATGTAATATTAATTGCAATGTACAGTATAGAAAATGCATCCAAATGTATTCAACTTTTTCAATAGCTATTTGATCAGGTGTTGTCAGTCCTGGATCCTGATATGTGCACGAAGGCAGAATTGTCCATAACCTCTACGATGGAGCATCTAGAAGAAAGCTGTGCACAATGGGAAATCTCAACTCCGGAGACTATAAAACCGCCCATCACCATCAAGTGATTTTCCTTCCTTCTTCCTTTGAGCACATGTTTCTGGTTTTGGTTCTGATCCCATTCCAAAATGATGAGACAGGCCACAATTTTAGGTTAAAAACAGTATTCCTATGTTAATGTCAAATTTCATTTGGTAGGTGACCCGACAAGTAAATGTTATATATATTGTAATGCCATTCCTGATACTCTTTTTACGTTTCCCCAAGACCACAAAAGGAGAAATGTAAAGAGGTCAGACCAAGAAATCCTTATAAATGGCAGGAACTCAAAGAAACTTTGGGTGTCGAAGATCAGACGGCGAGTGTTAAACACCTACACTCTGTAGTGCAAGAAGATGAAAAGCAGATGATTATCAAGCTCTTCTGTGAATGGATTACTTCACTGGTAATATTTCTTTATGTACACATTGAAGTACACAGATCAAATATGAAGCCTAAAAGGTTATTTAACCTGTTATCTCAGGGTGGAGAGACCAGTGATCTGACAGAGTCAACCATCTTGGATCTGTTTAAGAGTGACTATGAAAAGAAACCTTCCTTGACCTTACCTATTAAGAAGACTCATCCTAATCAAACTCCAGCAAAACTCTCCAGCTCTGTAGGACTTCATAAAGGCCCTAAAGAGTTAAATCAGGTTGTGGAAAATGTTTTGGTCCTTAATGTTTAAATTTTGTTTTGTTTACCCAAAATTGTGGATCAATAAGTCTTGTCTATGTTTGTATGGCAGGTCTATAAACCCAAGAGACCCCAGGCTGCCAATGATCCTCTAAGAGCCCCAGCAGATATCACAGGAAGCCTGGATTTTGAGGAACGGCTGAGTGAAAAGGTGACTTTATAGCGTCTTTTAGTTATAAAAGGAGCAAATAATGTGACAGCTGCTGATGAGACAAACCAGTGAGTTCCATTCATATTTTACTGTCATCTAGGATGAAGAGCTGAAGCAGATTCACGGCATTCAGGCATTCAGAGAGTTCATTACCAACAAGGGAGTGAGAATGCCGAGGGTAATGCTGTTCACATTCAAATGAATTCATAGCTGGATATTTTATGAGATTACATTTCAATTATGTTCCTTGTAATTAAACACATTATTGTTAATTATATAATAAGAAATAATTATTTTCTTCGTGTCCCATGTGTAGTTTCTCAGCACTATCTTCTCTGAGCATGAACAGAAGAATGTGATTAGAGGCTTAAACACCGCAGGCTCCACTTCATCATCATCTAAAGGGAGAGCTGTCCATTAAACTCTTTAAATAATATTCCCTTATGTTGTTTTATTGAACATCACTTCACACATTCATGGATCAGCCGCTGAGTGCAGTTCCCCAGACTATAGCTTTTTGAGATTAAAGTAACATTTTACCCCCAAGCCAGATTTCTGTATTATGTTATTTTATGATCAAAAAAATCAAACTGGGGAGTATTTGGCATGGTTCTCTCTTCCTCTAGTTTTCTTCATTCATTCATAAAATGTTCAGTGAAAAACAAACACTGTACTCAGCATCCTGGTGGGAATTACAAGGGCTTTCTAAGGATTTTTAGGTAAACAGCCTGAAGTCTTCTCTCATGCATTTTGCCATGCTAATGAGCTGCACTTGACTTGAGTTCTACATTGTCTTCTAGTACTTTCAGGAAGAGGAATTTCATTTAAAAAATTTCATACTTCATTAAAAACTAAATATTTTGTTTTAGAAGTCCTCTTATATAATATATACCACTATAACATCTACAGTCCTTCCTGTTACTAAGCCCTGCCTTTCTTAGCTACTGCTGCTAACTCGGACAAGCTTGTCTGTGAACAGCATCAGCAGGAAAATGTGCTTGTAAAATAGTAAAAATTGACTGGATATTATTCTAACATGGGCTGAAATTAATATTTATTTGTGTTTGATATGTCCAGCCCTGACTTCCTGTTTCAGTGGAAATTACGTCAACACAACACACTGAATAATCCAGCATGTTTCAAGGCATTTCAGTGGGCCTTTAAAAAAGATGTCAACAAAAAACTGGGAATAGCAAAGGTTCAATGTTTAGCAGGTGAGTTAGATTCAAGCGGTGCATGCTGGTTGTCACTAAGTAAGGTCTCACTTTATTGGTATTTTAATATTGTTGGCATGTTATGAACTATTTTTGGTACATACAGGGGCTGTATAAAGCAGTGCATAAAAATGTTTTTAGTTTCTACATTTAAAATTCAAATGTCTGTTTAGCTGACAAATATTACATCTAATCCACTTTATTTGCAATGAAGAATGCAAACAGTGAGAGCGTCACTATATGTCTGTTTTGACGACTCCATTTTCAACTCCTCAGAATTCAAATGTCAAATTTCATCAGTCAGTAAGACCAGCTTCAGTGACGTCTATTGAGACTGAAATAAACAAAAACAGTGTCATTCTGACCATCATCCTTCAGTTGAAGATAGCTTCTACCTTCAGTAGCTTCTACGGCCTGTCCATCTTGATTTTCTGAGATGCCTGACCTGTGAGCTCATCTTGATTGTTGGCAGCTGATAAAAGACCAATAAAACTCCAGCTTTATAACCAATTAATCACTCACTGTGATTTACAACATACAATAAACAAATTAAATCATTGGCTTATTGGCATTGTTAAATAAATCATCTATGCAGGCATCATTTATCTGTTTGAATTAAATAAAATGGCTCTAATTGTGTTTGATGTGAAGTGAAGCTCACATATCTGATTAGCGTTGACAGGGCGCTCCATCTTCAGCCAATAGTTTCTGTCAGCGGGAAGATCGGAAGTGAGGAGGAGGTGGACAGGAGACCTGCGTCCTGTTGCAAGGTGTACTGCATTATCTGCTAAACAAGAGACATTTTTATATTTAGGCATTTTTCCAAATTAGAAGGGATCAGTTAATCATTTTTTCATCATTGATCAGTATAGCAGCATAGACTCACTGTCATCTGATAAAGGACTGTTGTTATCGTGCTTATTAGGTTCAGCCGTTCTGAAGGTTCCTGGCTCACTGCATCAAAGCACACATGCAACACAAGCAGCACATGCATTAAATGTGTCTCAGAGCACTAACTCTTGACTCAAGCATAAATCACTGCCGAGAAGCACTTAAATATTACAAAATGGTGTCACTGAGGCAAAGCAGCTTCTTGAACATCAAGCATCTGTGCATGTGTGGTTAGATGTCATGAAACTACTTGTAGTCAACTTGCAAGTGCACTTTTTCCTCTTACCTGTAACTGGTTATTCTCCCAATTGACCTTGTGGTACTTTCGGCACCTCTAGTTCCTGTAGGTCTGCAAAAAGACAATGTTAAATAACACTTTAGTGCCTTACAAAACTCTGCTTAGACTCATCCATTCCTTGATAATGTAGCCTTCCCTAAGGTGATTTCCTCTATGATGGCTTTTGTGAATGAGACTCTCACTGTCTAGATTTGTGGTCTTCCTTAGGTCTCCTCCTGAAGCTCAAGGTAGTGTGTGGTCCTTGCTCTTCAGCAATCCCACCACGTAGCTCTCTTAAACTCTTCAGCTCCACAATGGGGTCAGAGACTCTCATCTGGAAAGATTCCAGAGGGAAGTCCATTCCAGCACATCCTGTCAGTTCAGATATTTAAGTGTGTGTGGGTGGTTGGAAGGGCTTTTTTCATACCTCCATTAGGCCATTAACGTTATGCTGAGCGAGGGGAAGATGAGTCTGTAGGGTACGGCTGCTGACTGGAGATCTGGAGACGTTACGCAAGTTCTGGCTTTGGAATTCCTAACCAAAAACATACACATGGGGAGATAGCATAACAGCAAAATATGACCAAAGGATGATATAAAATAATTACTACTACAGTAAATGTGTGTACATTTTTACCTTTATATCTAATGCATGCTGCAGTTTCAGTCTCATAAGCTCCTGCTCCTGCTTCTGAATAAATTCTTGGCATTCAGCAAAACTGTCAGACATCTGTACATTATATATTTTAATGTTATGGTCTACAATGTCAATGATACAGAACATTCTGTACTGTTGTATTGAAATAAACATCTGTTTAACAAGAAGACCATCAGACACCTTGTATAAAGCTGCTTCCAGTCTCTCAGTTTTGCCTTTAAGCTCTCGCTCTTGTGAGCACAGAGCCTCCACTTCAGACTCCAGTGTTCTCCTGCTCTCCCTCTCTGACAGCAGCTCTTGTGTCTGTGTCATAACCAGTAATGTCTGACGGTGCTTCTCCTATAAGACACAAACACACTTATTTGCAAAAATATGCAAAAACAAACATAAACAGAAGAAAGTAGCTGACTGGACTATGCCAAAGAACTCTGGGCATGTTTAGGTAGGTTGATATTTGTTCTTGCACTGTTAAAGCTTATGTCTGGAAAACACATCAGTTTTAACTGTTATTCTAAAATGTTCTGTTGTTGTTTTCATTTATAAAACTCTCAATGAATAGTGAAACTCCTTAATGCAAGAACACTGTATGTTATCTATTTAATCCCGCAAATCAACACATAGTTGCAGTAATACATTTACATACACATAATCTGCAAAATGTTAATTTTTTTAAAAAATGGGAGTGAGAACAATATACACTGCTTATCCTGTTTAAAAGTTTACATCCACTGGCTCTAAATGCATCATGTTTCCTTCTTGAACTTCAGTGAATGTTTGCAACTTTTGCAATGGTTGTGTATAAGTTAATCAGTTGTCCTGATGGATCTCAAAACCACAGTCACTGTTGGAAATAGTGTCCCACTTTATTTTAAGTGGCCTTAACTACTACGTACTTACATTTAAATTAATCATTTGATACAATGCACTTATTGTGTACATACATGTTTTTACATTGTACTTATATTTTTAAAAATGCCTATATGTAATTACATCTGTAATTAATTTCTGTAATTACATTTATAATTACACTGTTGACCAATCCCTTACACCTTAACCCACCCTTAAACCTACCCATACCACCAAACATGTCCCTAACCTTAACCGTATCCCACCTCAATAGCAGCAAAAGTGTTTTGCAATACAATATGACCACAATAAGTACATTGTACTTATTTTTTGATGCAAGTACATAGTAGTTAAGGCCAGCTAATATAAATTGTGACCGGAAATAGTTCAAAGATGCAGAAGATGCTGGAAAACCAAAGAATATGCAGGACCTGAAGTATTTTTCTGAAAAACAGCAGGCTGTTTAACTTAGGAAAAACAAATGACTCTTAAACAACTATCACAATACAAAAACCTGTTGTGGCCAACAGGTTAGGGACTATATGTGAACATCTGTTGTGTGAAATAGCTTATTAAGGTCAGCATTACATATAAAAACAAATGCGATTTTCATGATTTGTGATTTTTTTTTTTAATTAGTAACTTTTTGCAGATTCTGCTATGTCAGGGGTGTCAAACTCAGCTCCTGGAGGGCCGCAGTTTCAATCCTGCTCCAACACACAAACCATGTAGTTTTCAAATAAGCCTGAAAGACTTGCTTTGCTGGATCAGGTGCGTTTCGTTTAATTAGGGTTGAAGCTAAACTCTGCAGGGCTGTGGCCCTCCAGGAACTGAGTTTGACACCCCTGTGCTATGTTGCATATAAACTTATGACTACCACTGTACAAGTATAGTAATTAAAACAGTGACAGGCCAGGAAACTGTCTCTCTGAGATGATTTCAAAATCAAATCATTTCTAACAAGTATACCAGATCAACTTACACCTACATTCAGGCCATGTTTCCCACTGTCTTTCCGATAATCCTCACCAATAAATATTTCATGCATTTTGGTGATGGCAGAGGGGAATCCCTGACAGTGCTTTGTGAAAATATAAAAGTGCTTGACGGTCAATAAATGATTTCCCTTGGTCTCAAGCTTAAGGACACTTTCAGTCTCCTGTATAATAAAACAAAATATTAAAAAGTGCCATTTTTAGAATGCAGACACCAATAGGCTGAAACTCCAAAACTCATTTTACAATGCTTTGAAACATCTGAGAAAATGTCTGTCTCCAGTTATTTTGAGCTATTGTTAATTATTGGGAACATACATAAATAGAAAAGTTTTTTTTTTTGATCTGAACATTATCATATCAGATGTGTTTCCAAACGGTCTGTAATTTAATCTCCAAATTTTAATAGGAGCTTGAACAGTCTGGGTCTGGACACCACCTTTTTAACATTGAAAACAGTGGTGGACAGTATTTTTCATTACTGTACTTTTTTCAAGTATCTGTACTTGATCAGAGAATTTTTTGAGGGAAACTTTTATACTTACTTCCAAAAGCATAATATTATATTGAAACTCCACATTTCATAAAAACATAATTCCTTGCCACCTCCTCTGAGACACAAGAGTGATGTCAGATTTGTAAACGAGCTGTTTCTTTTCAATGAGCTGGTTGAATTCACCAGTTACACTGAACGATTCATTTGCAAATAGTACAGTAATTTTTAAAATACTTAAAATACAAATTTAATTTGTTTGCACATTTGAATTATCACTCATTTACAGTATATTTTATAAGTTTCATATTTTAATAGTGTATAAAAAGTTATGGTAACAAGAAAAAGCTGGCTAGAATAAATAATTAACATGGTTCATTGACTTTTACTGTAAAATTACTACTTTTACTGGAGTTATAATTTATTAGGGTATCTCAAGTACTTGACTTGTGTATTTCGTCCAACGCTGATCTCACAGACACACTAATTAGTAAAAAGGTGGTATTGTGAGAAACAGAAAGCTGTTATTAGTAATGCACCCCACCGTCTTGAGCTTTTCTATGTTCTCCTCCAGCAGCTGAATTCGGCTTTGCAGGAAATCAGTCTGCTCCCTTTTAGCAGTGATCTGTTTCTGCATTCCCAGAGCAATCTTAAGACCTGAAATACATATAAAACAGTCTCCAGTCAGTTCAACCGTGGTAAGTACCACGAATAAAACTCTCTGAAAAATAATTAGTCACTGTCCTGTCAGAAAAAGGAATATTATGTTCAGTGAGGTGTCGCCCTATCTGTGAAATGCTTGACATTCAAACTGAATGAACTCAGGTTATGTTAGCTGCATCACGTTCACAAGAGAATAACTTGAACTATACTGTTAATGCATTGTCTTCTTTTCAAAAAACACTTTGTCCAGTGAACCAATGAACTGAAACTTACGTCATATGAGACCATTTTCCCATTCAGTCCCTCTCACAATTGAATAGGACAAAATGAAACAATGGAGGGTTACAGAGGTCAGACCTAAGAAATCATAGCTACATTATGTAATGGCCCACAGTGAGAACAAGTGTTCTTTAACAATGTCTCAGTACACTGATGACAAACAGCTGAGAACATTGTAGAAATGTTCAAATGCTATACTTTATACAGATTAAGTGATGGAAAAGTACATAGTTGAATAACAGCAGGAGGGCATGGACAAGATCTATAATCTCAGTATGCCGTCTTCCTGCCATTATCCAGAACGCAGAACAACAAAACGATGGCCACACACTGGCTCTCTGTAAAGAATGTAAATGAATCCAGTAACGTAGGGTGTGGTCTTTTCCGCCCTTTATTTTATATACACTTGGCCTAGTTCTGGTTTTTCACTGCAGACGGTGTAAAAACATCCTTATTTTAAATATCAGCAGTGCTATGAATGGGTACGGATGCCTATATTTGTATTTGAGCGTAATTAGGACTTTCCTGAAATTTTTTCTCAAAGCTTTGATCTCAGGGGCCAGTCCTGTGAGGTTACTGAGGGCGAATCTGAGTGCTCAGCTAAAAGAATTGATCATTTAAAATGAGGCATTTCTGTGTGTGTATTTGTGCAGTACCATGCCCGTCAGCTCCCTCCAGTGTTCTCAAGGAACTGCTGGCCTGGTCCAGCTCAGCCCGTACAGTCCTCAGCTGGGTCTTGAGTTTCAGGTTCTCTCGTTCCAGCTCACAAGTCTTACTGCCGAGCAGCTCTTTCAAAGCTTTCTGTCCCTCTGATGAGTTTTTGGGGGACAAAGTGAAAAAATGTCAGGGTGATACTAATGACAGAAAAAAAAAAAACTCGTTAAAGAATGAAATTATTGAAAAGAAAACATTATTAAGCAGTTTGGGATCATTTTTTTATTATTACTTCTTAGAAAATATTCACTACCATTCAAAAGGGTTTGGGGTTGCTAAGATTTTTTTTATGTATTTGAAAGAAGTCTCTTATGCTCACCAAGGTTGCATCATTTTTTGACAGTTTAAAAAACTAGTAATACTGCAAAATATTATTACATTTTAAAATAACTGTTTACTACTTCAATATATTTTAAAATATAATTTATTCAGTGATAGCAAAGCTAAATTTTCAGCAGCCATTACTCCAGTCTTCAGTGTCACATGATCCATCTTGCTTAATTTTTTTGTGGAAAATAAGATAGATTGATGATAAATAGAAGGTTCAAAATAATGTAATTTATTTTAAATCGAAATATCAGATGATTTGAGCTTTTTTAAGGCAAGGTTAGTTCAGGTTGTAAAAGTGAAGCCACTAACCTAAAACTTTTATGAATTGATAATTGATGAGATTTGATCAAAAAGAAAAATGTTTACCTTAAATGTTACTGCAAAGACATGTAAAATAATAATTTTTTACTCTCTCACATGTATTCAAGATATAAGGAATATGTTATTCTTTTTATTTGAAAGTAATATTCCATAAATATACTATTTATTTATTTATTTTTTAATTTTTTAAATTTAGACTTTTTCTTAAATGTGGATACTATGTATATGTCACTGACCCAGATGACATTTGCTTTGAGTTTTTGTTTCTTCCAAATGATGTATACAATAAACATCCAATAAAAGCTAGAATTACATGTTCAAGTTTTTAGGGTCACTGTACTTGTTCAACACAAACTTTAAAGTCAGCTTATCTCAGGTCTGCGGTTTGGGATTTAGATGAATCTGTGTTTGTACCTTTTAGCTGGGTAAGCTGAATTCGCCGCACTCCCAGCTCAGCGGTCATCTGCTGTTTCTCTGAAGTAAGCTGATCAACATTGCAGATCTTTTCTGAGAGCGCAGCGTGCTGACAGGCCTTCTCTCTTTCCATTATGCTGAGTCTGAGCTCTGCTTGTCTCAGTGCAGCCTGTTAAACCAACCAGTATACAGTACAGATGACATGCAAGAAACACTTATGAGAAGAAGTGCAATATAAAACACTCATACACACAAATATTTGTGTAATATATCTTCATAGCTCTTCCTGTTCCAGCCATTGAGCATCAACAATGTCCATGAAAGGGGTAATTTAATCTATAATCAGTTTAACATTTAAACAGAAACTACCTAATAGCTAAGGTATCCTATATTGTGAATTAGTTGTCACAGGAATAGTCTTTAAGTTCTACTCAAAGATTCTTCCCTCAATTTCCCCATGCACCTTCAGTTGCTGATTCTCCTCTCTGAGCTGCTCGAACTGGTTAGTCAAATACTGTTGCATGCCCACAGTGCAGCTGTGATTTGGGATAATATGCAGGACATTTTCCAGTTCCGCGCTCATCATCCGGTCATCTGCCTCTGCCGTCATGACCTTCAGCAGACCTTGAACCTCTTCCAGCTGGACATGGACAGGCTGCACTTCATGCTGCTTCAACAATGCCTACAGATGACTTCTCTCCCACTGAAATACACATAACAAAACTGAAATGAAATCACTGGATAGCCCAAAAAACTGCTACATTCTTTGAAGAACCAGTTGTTCTCAAACGGTGGGTCACAACCTGTTACAAAAGGGTTTATAGGGTTTATCTAGAAAAAAGCAGTTAAAAGCAATTAAAGGAATAATTCACCCAAAAATGAAAATTTGCAGAAAATTTAGTCAACCTTAGGTCATCCACAATGTAGATGAGTTTTTTTCTTCAGAACAGATTTGAGAACTTTAGCATTGCATCACCTCTGCAGTGAATGGGTGCCGTCAGAATGAGAAACAAACAGCTGATAAAATTATCACAATAATCCAGAAGCAATCCACAACTCCAGGGAATCAATCAACATCGAATGAAGTAAAAAGCTGCGTTCTTACAAAATAAAAATCCAAGACGTTTTTATCCTCAAACTGTTGCTTCCAGCTAAAATACATATCCTTTGTCCATATTATTGTTTTCTCCAGTAAAAAAGTCATCATGTCTGACTCAGTCGGTCCAAAATAGTTCTAAATAAATGCAGTTTTTCACTTCACAAGACATTATTGATTACTGACTGGATTACTTATTGTGATATTTTTTATCAGCTGTTTGGACTCTCATTCTGACGGCACCCATTCACTGCAGAGGATCCATTGATGAGCAAGTAATGTCAAGATAAATCTCTCCAAATCTGTTCCGATAAAGAAAGGCACTCATCTACATCTTGTATGAGTAAATTTTCAGCTTTTTTCACAAAAAAATCCTTCAATATAACTGTGCATAGTTAGGAAGATGCAAAAAAAAAGAAAAAAAAGAAAAAGGGATAAGCTTTTAAAAGGGAGGAGAAAACACTTTTGTATATAGTATTAAGTTCATGGTGATATTTATCATTTAGTTTAATTTAAGGAGCTTTTTGTTTACTTTTGTAGGATAAGCAACTTTGCTGCTTTGTTTGGTAGGCATCTTCATCTTCAATGAAAGCAAAACCACTGCTATAAATAATGTGAGTACAAATGATGTCTCCTTCTGTCAACAGTCATGTGTCAAGTTGAAAATTAAGAACATGTATCAATGGTATTGAAACAGTGATTCTTCTTTGCATCATTCTGAACAATCACACTGAATGTGGTAAATCCTGTAATACAAGATGCAATTGCACTTATTCCTGTTCAAGTCTGAGGCTGGTACAGGCTGTGCTGACCTGCAGTTGAGCTGCCTCTCTCTTGGCTTGCTAAAGCTGATCTCAAATCAATTGTATCTGACTGTGCAGACCTGACAGCTCGACCAGAGACTCTGTTCTGTCTCTGCCAACAGCTCAAAAGGGTCTTATACTCACCAAGGGTGCACCAAGGGAAGTTGTGGCCTAATGGTTAGAGAGTCGGGCTTGTAATCAGAAGGTTGCCGGTTCGATTCCCGCACCAGCGGTACCATGACTGAGGTGCCCTTGAGCAAGGCACCAAACCCCAAATTGCTCCCCGGGCGCTGGAACATTGGCTGCCCACTGCTCCGGGTGTATGTTCACTACTGTGTGCATGCACTTGGATGGGTTAAATGCAGAGGACCAATTTCAAGTATGGGTCACCATACTTGACAATGCATCACTATTTTTTTTTTTATATTTAACCAAAACTACAGTAAACACAGAAATATTGTATATTGTATATATTGTAATTTATTTATGTGATGGCAAAGCCACTACTCGAGTCTTCAGGGTCACACGATCCTTGAGAAATCATTCTAACATGCTGATTTCTGCTCAAGAAACATTATTTACTTCTAATTACTAAGATAATCTTACTATTATTTTTACAAGAAACTCATTATTATCAGTGTTGAAAATGGCTAAAAATGCTGTTTAAAATTTTTGTGGCAACCGTTTTTTCCCCCAGGATTCTATAATGACTAGAAAGTTCAAATGAACATCACTTATTTGAAATAGAAATATTTTGTAACATTATAAATGTCATATTGTCACTTTTGATTACAACTTTTGGATGGTAGTGTACACTTGTCAACAGGAGATTCTACTATGGCATCTGTGATAAAAACTTCTGCTTTGGTGTGATGCCGCCAATGTATATCAGTATAAGGTTAAATACCTCTGATAAAGACCACTGACTAGCACATTTACTGTCGATAACATTTCTTAATGCTGAAATGCTTAATGCTTAATTTCTTAATGCTTTTTTTGGCCCAATAATCAGTCCCTACAGTATTTCGCGGGACTTTTTTCTGATTTTTGCGGCCTAAAATGACTGATTTTGCTGCGGCTTTTCTCAAAATTTGCGGTGATATTTGTGGCATTTCTT
>JAFVLL020043777.1:0-49242 GCA_021397915.2 Tor tambroides
GTACTTCTATACAAGCTGCACATTGACTACTCTAATATATATCCCAATTTCATTTGTGCAGTATTGTCCCTTGAGAAGATATACTAAAATTGTTGTTGAAATGTGAGGGGTGTATTCACTTTTGTGAGATACTGTACATGCAATTTTATAATTTTATAAAAATATTACAGGCTGTCACTGAGAAAACGTGTCGCCTCTATGAGGATCAGTTGAACGAGTCAAAAGCCAAAGTGGAGGAGCTCCAAAGGCAACTCAGTGACACCAACACACAACGAGCCCGGGCTCAGGCTGAAAGCGGTATACAAACAAACTACCTAATGAACACTTTCAAACTTAACAAGAACCACTGAGACGTAATGCATTGGTTTGAGACAACTAACTGTTAGCCTTTTTCATATAATTTTGCACAATACAGCTGAGCAGGGCAGAAAGCTGGAGGAGCGTGAAGCTCTGGTGTCTCAACTGCAGCGCACCAAGAACTCCCTCAGCCAAAACAGCGAGGAGCTCAAGAAACAGCTAGATGAAGAAACCAAAGTAAGAGAAACAATTTTTCTCACTGCTCAACATGTTCCTGCATTTATGTGGAACCAGAGCTGGGTAGATTACTTACAATTTGTAATCCGTTACTGATTCCAAATTACATGACAAAAATTGTAATCAGTAATGTAATCCATTACATTACACATTTTAGGTAATATAATCAGATTACTTTTTGATTACTTTTAGATTACTTTTGACCTAACTCATTTATCACATTGATTTAAATAGGATAATCTTGTACCATAATGATGTAAAAATACAAAGAGTGAGAAAATATATTCCTTTCATTATAATTAACAACATGAAGTGCATTAAGCATTATATTACATCAAGGTTGCCCAAACTGGGGTTTGTAAAGGAACTGCAGGGGGTTTATGAGTTTAATGAAAGTCTAACAAGTAATTAAATCATAAATCTGTAAAATTAAAATAAATCATACACTTACTAAAAAATATTTTATGTTTACCTGCACGCCATATGACCATTAACCAATGTCAGAGAACTGTGAACATGCAAATGTGATACTTAATTATTCAAATATTTATTTTAAAATCTCAGGGGTACTTAAACCTGAAATGATTTTTGTAAATCATTGGTCAAATCCTCTGTCACCACCTGACTAATGACTAGTCTATGTGTGAATGTCCACAAAACTGGAAGACTTTCTGAGTGTATATAAGCGGTAGACTGTTCTAGAAAGGAACATTTAAAAGATAAAAAAGAGGAATTAGAGAGAATCAATAAATGATGAATAATTTATTTCTATTGTGTGAATAATATGTAATCATGTAATCCATAAAAAAGTAACTGTAGTCTGATTACGAGTATTTTAAAATGTAACTTACTCTAATTACAAGTACTTAATTTTTGGAATTTGATTACGTAATCCAGATTACATGTAATCAGTTACTACCCAGCTCTGTGTGGAACCAATTTTTACTTTTGATTTGATTTTGGCATCTGCTCCTTTCAGTCAAAGAGTGCATTGGCTCATGCCCTGCAATCATCCAGGCATGACTGTGATCTATTGAGGGAGCAGTATGATGAAGAACAAGAGGGCAAATCTGAGCTGCAGCGTGCACTGTCCAAGGCCAATGCCGAAGTCGCCCAATGGAGGACCAAGTATGAGACAGACGCCATACAGAAGACAGAGGAACTTGAGGAAGCAAAGTGAGTGTGTGGACTAGACAGGAAATAATGAATAGCTTCATTTGATTCAAAACTGAATCATTAAATTCCACAAATTGACAGGAAGAAGTTGGCCGCCCGCCTCCAAGAGGCTGAGGAACAAGTCGAGGCATCAAACGCAAAGTGCTCCTCCCTTGAAAAGACCAAACATCGACTGCAGTCGGAGATTGAGGATCTCGTAGTAGATCTAGAGCGCTCTAATGCAGCCGCCACTGCCCTGGATAAGAAGCAGAGGCAATTTGACAAGATTCTGGCTGAATGGAAGCAGAAGTACGAGGAGTGTCAGTCTGAGCTGGAGTCTTCACAGAAAGAGTCTCGTAACCTGAGCACAGAGCTGTTTAAACTCAAGAACTCTTATGAGGAGGCTCTGGACCATCTGGAGAGCATCAAACGGGAGAATAAGAATCTACAGGGTATGTTTTGAACTTTATGGATTATGAATAGAGAAAAAAAAATACAATATTAACATATATTGTCAGTCACAAAATGTGACTTATCAATACCTTTTATGTTTCTAACAGAGGAGATTTCTGACCTGAATGACCAGATAGGCCAGGGCAGCAAGACCATTCATGAGCTTGAGAAGATCAAGAAGGGTTTAGACCTGGAGAAGACGGAAATTCAAGCAGCCCTGGAGGAAGCTGAAGTATGAACTTTCTTTGTGTCTGAAAACTTTTGTAGTTGAAAACCAGAAATAAAAAATGTTACGTTAAACATTACACCAGAAAATATACTTGTGCATTGACTTAAACATATGAATAACACACATTACATCATTAATGTCAAAAGGAGAAGTATTTTCATGATTATTATTGTGACATTTAAAAAAAACAGAGTGGTACATTTCCTGTTAGGTCTTCTTTAAGTAATAGTGCATGTATTGAGAAAAAAAAATTGATTCAAGTAAAACGTCAAATACTTTTTATTTTAGAGAGTGACTTAATGATACATGAGATTACTGGAAATAATAAATCTATACCTTCCTGTTTTGTCATTTAGTGTTTGTTTTTTTTGTTTGTTTTTTTCTGAAAATACATAAAAAAAAAAAAAAAATGAAATTAATTTTCCTGCAAAAAAAAAGTTTATGAAACTAGCCCACAGTATATAAAATAACATCACACCAAAAAAGATTTGAAGAGACTTGGACTCTCTCATTAAATTTTCCTATATATTTTTTGTGTCAGGGAACTCTGGAGCATGAGGAGAGCAAGACTCTACGTATACAGTTGGAGCTCAACCAGATCAAAGCAGACATTGACAGGAAGCTGGCTGAGAAAGATGAGGAAATTGACAATCTCCGGTGAGTTCTACTCAATCAGTGCTGAAGACTGATTATTGAACCATTATTTTCCATTACTCCATTTCATTATACAACCATTAATGTTTATACTGCAAGGCTTCCTCACTACTTTACCCACCTTTAACTTCTCTAGCCGTAACCATCAGCGTGCCATAGAGTCCATGCAAGCCACCCTGGATGCAGAAGCAAAATCCCGTAATGAAGCCATCAGGTTGAAGAAGAAGATGGAGGGCGACCTGAATGAAATGGAGGTTCAGCTGAACCATGCAAATCGCTTGGCCACTGAGTCCCAAAAAATGGTCCGCAACCTGCAGACACAGATTAAGGTAAATGTGACTTTTATTATAACACATATTTCAATTATTGCATTGTAGCTGTGGGAAATAAAATACAGGTTTGGAGTATTTTCATATTATAAGTATGCAAAATTATCTAAGCAACCTGTCTTATAAATTAAAAGGACCTTCAGATAGAGCTGGATGAGACAATTCACCAGAATGAAGAACTGAAGGAACAGGTTGCTGTTAATGAACGCAGGAACAACCTCCTGACGGCTGAGGTTGAAGAACTTAGAAGCCAGCTGGAACAGAATGAACGTGCCCGCAAACTGGCCGAGTATGAGCTTCTGGAAACCACGGAGAGGGTCAACCTACTGCATACCCAGGTAATGGCCAGATTTTCCATCAGTCTTTGTAGAAGGCAGTTCTTCCGAGCATTGACGACAAATCATACATAGTCATTTTCCATAATTCTTTCTTCCTCCCCAGAACACGTCACTGCTCAATCAAAAGAAAAAGTTGGAGAGTGATATCTCCACGCTGTCTAGCGAGGTGGATGATGCTGTGCAGGAGTGCCGAAATGCAGAAGAAAAAGCCAAAAAGGCCATCACCGATGTGAGTATCTTACATAGAGAGGTTGTTTTTTGCTAAATATTGTGTACAGAAAATTCAATATGATGCTTTCAACATGCAGGCTGCCATGATGGCAGAAGAGCTCAAGAAAGAACAGGACACCAGCGCTCACCTGGAACGTATGAAGAAGAACATGGAGCAGACCATCAAAGATCTGCAGATGCGCCTGGATGAGGCTGAGCAGATCGCTCTGAAAGGAGGCAAGAAACAAATTCAGAAACTGGAAAGCAGGGTAAGTCGATAAAATATTGCTGCATGAAAAACCTGACTGATTTTGGTCGTGTCTTGCATTGTAATAATAAAGTGAATTTTTAACTGATTTTCTTAAGGTCAGAGATCTGGAGAGTGAGCTGGAATCTGAGCAGAAAAAAAGCAATGAATTCCAGAAGGGAGTCCGCAAATACGAGCGTAGGATCAAGGAACTCACCTACCAGGTACAAGCTCAGAGAGATGCACAAATTCAGATTGTACTGTAAGACTGCACTATTCTGGAAGAATAAAGCCTGTGGCACCACCTGCTGTTTCTACAGACTGAGGAGGACAAGAAGAACATGGCTCGCCTACAGGAGCTCATAGACAAGCTGCAGGCCAAAGTTAAGACCTACAAGAGACAAGCAGAGGAGGCGGTGAGTTTACAAATAAACCTTAACGTGCTACACCTTGTGTATACTAAAACAACATCACTGATGGTTCCTGCTTATTTTATTATAGGAGGAACAAGCTAATACCAACTTGACCAAGTACAAGAAGATCCAGCATGAGCTGGATGATGCTGAGGAACGAGCCGATATTGCAGAGTCTCAAGTGAATAAACTACGAACCCGGACCAGAGACCCGGGTAGCAAGGCTAGTCCTAAGGCATGTAGCTCTTGAATATTGCGTTTAAACTTTTTTTTTTATGAACACTATAATGACTAAACTTATTAATCAGCTTTGTTTTTACACATTTTAGCTTGCAGAGTGAAGAGGAAGGCCCTCTCAAAGGCCCTCTTAGTATCACAGCCCACAGCTGCAACAGTTTTGTGTGAGAGTGATATAAAAATATGCTTGAAGCTATGAGAAAAATAAAAAGAATGACTCTTTTATGTTTATGTAGACCATATAAAGCTGTATCACATATGTGACCCTGGACCACAAAACCAGTCATAAGTATCAATTTTTTTGAAATTGAGATTTTTACATCATCTGAAAGCTGAATAAAAAAGCTTTTGTTTGGATAGGGCCATATTTGGCCGAGATACAACTATTTGAAAATCTGGAATCTGAGGGTGCAAAAAAAAATAAAATCAAAATACTGAGAAAATCGCCTTTAAATTTGTCCAAATGATGTTCTTAGCAATGCATATTATTAATGAAAAATTAAGTTTTTGATATATTTACAGTAGGAAATTTACATCTTCATGGAACATGATCTTTACTTGATTTTTGGCATAAAATTTATAATTTTGACCCATGCAATGTATTTTTGGCTATTGCTACAAATATAACCGTGCTACTTAATACTGGTTTTGTGATCCAGGGTCACATATTGTCTTTATTTATACCAATGTATAGGCCTACTGCAACTTTATGACATCTCTTTGATTTTAAACTTTCAAAGCTAAAACACAGCCCCTTCTAAAAACCTCTTCAGGATATACAAGGTCTTTTGCACTTGGAGCAGTGTTTAATATGTGTTTACAATGAATACTTTTAAAAAGAGCTCTCTCATTAGTCTTTCCTCTTATTCTGGTCAATATGGCAGTCGTTGTGAACTTATACTGACACCTAGCGAGTGGATGCAGCATCACACAAACGCAAATATTCACAGTTAACGTACTAGTACCGTAATGGAAATGCGCTACTGATGAACAGCAACGCATTATTTATTCCTCGAATGCAGGAAGGTTACCGAGAAACAGCGAGTAGCTTTCGAGTTGATCTCTATGGTGGCCTCCATGCGGCGACCCGCTCCTTGTAACATAAAATGGCTTTTATTATGATACTGATATGACTGGTGTCTTCATCTCACGTCCGTGTAAGTGTACGTGATTTTAAACATTTTAAAATGTATTAATAATTTAAGTATTAATTTCTTGCGATGTTTAAAACTCTTAATAAAGAAATTAGGTTACTAAGAGCATCTTTAAAGTCAGTTAAAATTTTGAATTTATCACAATTATTAATGGAAATCCACAAATTATATAACTAATGCCATCCTATTTCTTAAATGTGAAGCTGTGGGTTTTCAAAACTGAACGTTTTTTTTTTTCAGTTTAGTCCATTTCTTATATGCAGAAGAATGAGATTTGAATAACAAAAATATGTAAGTCAAAAATCTTTTTAGAATTGTTTCTTTGTTCTTGTTGTATATGACTAATTTTCTTTCACATTTCATACCTGCACTCAAACTGAAACCCGTTTCTTAACTGCTGTTACATTTACAAAAAAAAAAGGCACTGTATGATTTATATTCAAACTGTAACAGATTTCAACAAGACTATTGAAGCAATTGATTTTGAAAACAAATGTAAACACCGTCCAACTTTAACTGTCAGAGGATATTGAAGATATTGAAGATATTGAATTCAGGTTTTATTTAAAGCATTAAGTTTACTGGGCTTGACATGGTTATCACTTATGAATAAATCCATCCAGACAGAGCTACATAAGAAAATGCAGGTATTTAAATGCGAGACATGAACCAAGGCCTGTGGATGAAGAAGAGACATTCAGATCCTTTGTGTTGATGTAGCAATCATTCAAATCAGAAAAAGCACACATTCACACGACTGCTAATATTACAACTATACACATTCCTGGGGTCAAAGGAAGTGTCGGAAAAAAAAAATTCAGCATCATTCATTATGCCTCTGTATGAAATAGTTTTGCCAACGCAAACCACCGTGACACAGTACAAGCAACCGATATAAAGAATGAACGAACGAACGAACGAACATGAAAGAACTTGCAAACATCCACAGGTAAAAGCGAAGCAACTTTCGTTAAACACATTTAGTCTTTTATACAGAGAAACTTTTGCATACACAGTGAACTCAGGTGCAACAGAATAAAAGCCGCAGCATGCTTAACCTATAGGAGTGGGTTAGAAAACAACACCAATGAAACGAGGTAGTTGATTGGAAGTTTCTAGTTTAGCGCTTCTAGTCTAGCTCAGCTACCACATCCAGCTCAAAGCGACCGCAGCAGAGCAGCACCTTTGCAGGTTCCCGGCCGCCGAACGCCGGTGCCTCCTTTGAGTGCAACACAGATTGTCAACAGCTGAGGCCTGTAAAGTTAGAAGATGGTGATTTAGTGGTTTGCTACGGAACAAATGACAGATGGCAGCATGGAGGTCAAGACTAGCTGGATATTTATGACCGTGGTGTGAGTGAACCTGCATAGTTTAACACCTTCAGTGCCCACAAGATATGAAGTGTTTCATTGTGAGAAATAAAACAAAAGGGACAATACTATTATTAAAAACTAATTAATACATCAACTCAAGATCTCTTATTTCATATGTGCTTGATAAAACCTAACAAAAGGAGAGAAGCAATGGAGAAAACAGGTTTATGATGTCGTAAGAGAGCAAAATTACAAGAGAAATATGAGAAAATAAATAAGACTTGTCCAAATTCTTTTTCAGTTCTCCGTCATCTACACTGTACAATGATTTTGACCTCAATCACTTAAGCATGAGAGTCGATCACCACCTGACAGCTTGGCAAAGTATCATCAAAGCCACCGTTCATCAATCCAACACTTTCTGTTTTGCATTTCTAAACATAAATTACAGAGAAAATCTCCTTAGAGGCTGACTGTGCAGTTTGTAGATCACCAGATCATCGATCGCCCTCATTCGCGGATGCATCTTTCCAATCTATTTAGCCTAAATATTTTTGTCTTTGTATATTTCTCTATAAAAGGCCCCAAACGATTTCCCCGAAAGAACGCCACAGAAACACAAGAAAGTTTCAGGTCAGAGGTTCAGCTCTGGATTGAGCTGTCCGGGTACTGTGCTCCCTCTCAATGAATGATGGGATGAGCAATCCTTCACGGGACGTCCTTCGTCGCACCCGTGACCTGGAGATGAGAAAGTGGAACATGGGCACCAAGTAGAAAATGGACAGCTCACTGAGCCGTAGCATGCAGTCGGATGAGCCGGGACGCTGTTCTATACGCTCTCTGGGCCGCATCGGTGCGGAACGTGCAAGTCCCTCCCCATGCAAGAGTCAATCCTCTAGAAGATCCCGGTCTAGCTCCATGTAAGGCTCATCTATGTAGCTGATAATGGCACAGGGAGAAGTCCTGTCCTCTCCAAGCAGTACTGAAACAGTCTCCTTCCAGAAACTGAAAGGAATACAGGAGCTCTGAAAGGAAAGTGAACATAGATAGTTAAATATTATTCAAAAGCAGTGATTTTCAAACCAGGGTTGGTGAAGGAACTGCAGAGGGATTGTAGGTTGGTGAAAAGCTAACAATCACACTTTACAGGATAACTTACGATTTAATGTACAACAGTAATACATGTATATTTTCATTTTTAGAGTTACATTAATAATAATAATAATAATAATAATAATAATAATAATATGAAGGTAAATTTAAGACCAAGTACAGAAAATATCAAGAATAAACTGAACAGAACACAATATGTCAGTATGGTCTCTAAATGTAAATATCTTATATTAGCAACACTTCAAAGTTCAACACTCCAAAACTTTCAACAGATCTCCATGACTTTTTTAATTCATAAAAACAAAAAGCCTAAATGAAATATTTTCATAATATAAAATGATCGAGTCTCTTCAGAAAATTTGGACTAGTTTTGGATTAGTATTACGATCTATGTATGAACTTTTTCAAATGTCAAAGTCAGTGTTGGGGAAAGTTACTAATGCATTACAATATTGTGTTACTTCATAAAAAGTAACTTATTGTGTTAGTTACTTTTTATGGAAAGTAATGCATTACGTTACTTTTGGGCTTGGTTTTTTATTTTTAATCAAATAAAACCCAAAAATTATATTTTTTGCGACTGTAAAGGCCCTTTCACACCAAGAGTGAAATTAATAAACCTTAGATTGAAGAAAATGCCTCTGCGCTTACTCCCAATTTCTCTTAACAAAGGACAAGAAAGGTGTCAGTGAATAAATAGCTAAATAAAGTAAATAAATAAACAGAAAATAAAAAACTCAGATATTTTCTTAATTTAAAAAAATACTTAATTTAAAAGTAATGTGTCACTTTACCAGTTACTCAGTTACTAGTTAATCAAAAAAGTAATCTGATTACGTTACTCCCAACACTGGTCAAAGTATTCCACAGTTGCGCAGATTGTCAATGGAGGAAAAGAAATTTCTCGGTTTTCATTAAAACTATCTCCATTTGAAAGATTTGTCCTTTTAAGGCCTTCATTTGTGGAAGACCTAATTAAGACTTTTTAAGACCCACAGAACCCCTGTATAAACGTGAAGCTCTATATCTATATATTAGAGATGCACCGATTGCAATTTTCTTGTCCGATTCTGATTTCCGATTTTTTTGTAAGTGCGACCTGCCGATACTGATTTTCTTTCTAAAAACTATCATTGACAGCATATACAAACAAAAATCTATACTTTTTTTAATGCAAAAAAATTATTTACATAAAAAATTTAAACATTACAATTCCCCCAATCTGGACAAAGTTACAGATGTTCTCTCACTTAAACAACTCTCAAAATAAAGTGCTCTGTGACTAGAAAAGAGGTAGAAATAATTAAATGAAAAGGAGTTACTGTATATAACAAAACAGATGTCATTTCCCACTGTTTCTTAAATCGGGATTTTTTCACTAACCTTATTAAATGTGTCATCTTTCACATCAAATTCTTACATTGTTTCAATTAATTCAGTTAAAATAAGAAACTGTAGAGCTGTTACCATTCAAATAAAATCTGTATTGACAAACTCCATCTTTCCACTGCAGGAAACAGAAGCTGCATCTGAAGTGGCATTAGATGCATTTACACAGACTGTTTGATGAAGCTGAGGTGCCATAAATGCATTTACACTGCAAAATTTCGAATGCGTAAAGAGTTTTATAAGATTAATGTTTAAAAAATGTTAAAGAAATGTTGGGAAAAATGCAATGATAGTTTTAAATATGAAAACAAACCAGTAGGTGGCGGCAAATGACTGTTTGAATGAAGTGAGTCATTTAATCCTTCATTCAACAGATTCCTTTAAACAGCTGATTCATTCAGAAAGGAGGCAAGTGATGTCTTTATGAATGGGTTACTGAATAATTGACTCACTTGATTTGTTCAAAAACAGATTCATTCAGTAAAGAAACACTGATGTGTTGCTCGGAGACACAAAACAGTTCTGCTGTGGCTTTGATTGGAGCTATTTTCATCAGCGAAATTAAGCAAAAACAGTCAATAGTGTGTCTAAAATGTAAGTCACTTAATTTTAACTTCTTGTTTATTGAAGTACTATTGTATAAAATCAAATTGCAATCGTGTTGAAACATTTTGGTGGTGTAATGTTGCGTACCTAAATCATATATTTAATTTGTTTTGATTTCTGCACTAGTCTCTCTCACACACTCTGTCAGCCTCATCTGGCACGACATAAATACATTATCAGTCACCCTAAGTGTGACCGGCAGACTGACCGGGGTTTTTTTTTTTTTTTTTTTAGAACCCGTGTCTTAAAGGAAGAATTCCATACAGTTAAATATAAATGTATACAAACTCACATTCTCCAGGCAGGTGCTGTCCTTGTCCTTGTTGAGGTAGTGATGTTGCCAAAAGCGCAGCAAGTTGTGGAAGTTGTTGAGCAGGCAGCCGGGATATTTCTCTGCGTACTCCTTTTCCCGCAGGGCGTTCAGGTAAAACGGGAGCTTGCCTCTCCTCCGGGCCAACATCAGAATCACCAGGCTGGTGTTAAGACAACTCACATTCTCCTGGGAGAGCGACCAGAAAAACAAAGGAGAAAAACATAGGAATATTTATCATGGAGGATTCAAATGAGACAAACAGGGAGAGGAGATCTGCACTGTGGTCTTGCCTGTGTGAGGGTTTGCACGTTGATGATGTTAACCAGCCTAAAAAGGAAGGACAGTCTGTTCTCCACTCGAGCCATGTAGGACAGCAGACAGCACTCAGAGAGCACTTCAACCACTGTAGAGGCACAAAGACGAAAAACAGACTCTGTAATTTTTAACCTCTTAACTGTCACCCGTCCACCCTGTGGGACGCCTAAGTTTACTTCACTATATTACAGTAAATCCTGATCTAATCATGACAAACTATATATCGTTGGAAAGGTCTAAGACTCCTAAATAGATATTTTACCACTTTTTTTGTTAAAAAATTATTAGATTAATTTATGACAAGATTGCACCTAAAAAATCTACATCATAAGAGGAGTTCTGACCTTTGTCACAGACCATCTTCTTAGTTGCCTTTTTCCCTATCACGCTTTAGAAATCATGAAAAATTATATATCAATTGAACACTTAAAATCTCAAAATTCATGCTTTGAAACCCATTTTAAAATCACACATTGCATTACCATGGAAATGGTACATAAATATCATGTTACAAAATGTTTTCTTTCATGAATTATAAAAATTCAAGTTTGGATAGTGCACTATAATGTCTATGTTCAAAACTGTGAGTGACAGCTAAGGGGCTAAAACAGAGATCGGACTAAACGTTTCTCAGAAATCTATGTCTAATGCTCTGAAGAGACTTCCTTTCTGATTAAGCAATTTACAAGGTCAGATTGTTTATCAAATATCAAGTTACCTGGGAAAATATTTTCAACTTCCCATCAGATTTTTCTTATAGGCATCAAATTTTTTTACACTAACAATTAAGGGAGAGTGAAATATTAAATACATATGTAAAGTGACTGGCAGTATAAATACTGATGAATTTAATGCACTTTTAATTTGACTATTAAATTCCCTAAAGACTTGTCATTAGCCTCAATTAGACTAGTGAGTATGAGAATGTGAAGACAGCCGTTTGATCTCTGATCATCCGTAAGTTGTAAAAAAACTAATCGACCTGGCATGTTCAATTTGCTTCTGTGAATCAGATTCACTGAAACTGATGAGAATTGAACGGAAGTCTATTTAAATGAATGTGTCAATTTGGAATTTTACATGAAATAATGTTTTAATAAAAGCAGTACGGAGACAATATTACTATGCTGTATATTACTATGTCTTATTAAAAAACAAAATCAATCTTCCTTGGCATCAATTGTGAAAACTAGGGTAGAAGGATACCTTTTGGAAGCAACCAGATTTTTACAGCATTTTACTTCTTGCATTAAACATTATGGATATACCTGCCTTTTTAATATTTATTTACAAATACAAATAAACTGCCAATCAAATGGGCCCAGGTACATTGTCTCCAAAGTTGCATTTATTTAAAAATACACAAACCACCAATATTATGATTTTTTTTTAATGATTTTCAGCTGCCATTAATACAGTCTTCAGTGTCAGATGATCCTTCAGAAATCATTCTAATATGCTAATTTGTGCTGCTTAATATTTTAATGGGAAAAAAATTATCCAGGATTTATTTATTCATGATTATTTGAATAGAAAATTCAAAAGAACAGCATTTATTTGAAAGTGAAATAATTTTTTACTGTCACTTTTGATTAATTGAATGTTTTTGGTGAATAAAAGTATTCACCAAAAAATTTGCAATGTGCAATTTTTTTTTTAGCAATATCGCTCACAATCCAAGAGTACAATAGCTGAATTTACCTTTCACATCTTCTGTCTGGCTTTCAAAGCGATCTAGAGAGAGGACAATACATCGCACAAGCATATTGGAGTCCACCAGAGAGCTGTTGATCTGAGTGAGGAACACCTGGAACTGAAGGAGACACGTTGCATAACCAAAGTCAAGCACAGGATGTTTAACAGCTTTTAATTCTCTATTACTACAGCCTCAACAATAAATCAGAAATCACGCATGTGACGCTCTGTTTTTGCTGTTGCCAGTACCTTTTCGTCTGTGTTGACATATTTGTTGAATCTCTTGAAGGCATCAATGTTGAACTTCATAAGCTCCCCGAGCAAGTCAAAGTAGCTTTGCAGGACGTCTCTGGACTTGCAGCCGCTGTCGATTATGCAGAAGAGGATGTGCTAGAAATCAAAGACAGAATTAGACTATGCAGACACTCTGTAGGGACAGAGAATTATACTACATTCAAGATACGCAAGCATGTATTAACTTTTTTACCTCCAGCAAGCCTCTCTTCAGCAGAAACATCTGGTCTGCATATGAGGTGGCCCCTCTGAGGAAGCTCTCAACAGCTCTGGCCTGCCAGAACCTTTAGAGAGAACATATGTCACCATGACTTGCGTGGCATTTCAAAACACATTTAACCAAATCATTAAAAACCCAGTGTCTCACCTGAAGGAAGAGTCTGGCGGTTCTCTTTTCATAACGGTGAGGAGTCGCGTGAGAAGCCCTTTTTTACCATCACACACTAAACTCCTACAAGACACCACACACAAGATAGATAGTAATATCGTAAAAGAAATGATGCATATTCACAAATAAATTACATTACACATTTCATTCCGAATAATACCTGTCAGTATTTACTAGAGCCTCCACCTCAGGGATGTTTGCCTTTAGGGAGATGGCACTCAATTCATTCAGCTCCTGAGTGTTCAAAAGTAGGTACTTATTCCTGAAGACAAAAGAATAAATGAATAAATGCATTGTTCTGTCAATCCACAGGTATGTGGCATGCCACTGAAAGCTCACAATCTAACTTACTCATGGTGGTCACTAAAGCTCTGCAGAAGCCTCAAGAACTGGATTTTAAATGAGATTTCCTGTGCAATAAACAATAGCATAACATGATCAATGAGAATTATGGGAAAAAGAATACAGTGAATGAGTGAATACATTATCCCAAAGCTCACCGGGCTGCAATCACAGTTTTCATTCTGTCCATGAACCACGTGATTAGAGGTGGTGTATTTCCTCCAGATGAGCTTGTCGAAAAGGTTATTGAGTCCAGGAATCAAATGAAACTCTGCCAACATTTTATGCACCTAACAGATTATGATAAACAAGGATGGGAATTAGAACATTAATCAGCTCTAAATAGATCCTTTAGAGATACAAACGGCTCTTACCTGGTTCCGCTGTCGGCCCATGAGAAGGACACACAGCACGTAAAGCACTTCCACCTTATACATGATCTCATGGACGATCTTCATGGACTGTGGCAAACGGTGCCTCAAAGGGATGGTGGCCAATGTACTCTCATCAGATGATTCTGTGAGGAAAAAAATAATAACAAAGAAGTTTATTTTACTTAGCAAGAACACATTAAATTAACCAAAAGTGACAGTAAAATCAATTATTATGTTGCAAAAAAAATTTGTTTCAAATAAATGCTGTTTGGAACATACTATTATTAAAGAATCCTATTTAAAAAAAAAAAAAAAAAAAAAAAAAAAGGATTAACATTTCCAGAAAAAAGGGAAGGAAAAAAAAAAAATAGCAGCACAAATGGTTTCATCAGTGATAATAAAAATGTTTCTTGTGCAATAAATCAGCATGGAATGATTTCTCCAGCATCATGTGAAACTGAAGACTGGAGTAATGGCTGCTGAAAATTCAGCTTTGCCATCAGAGGAATAAATTACATTTCAAAATATATTCAAATAGAAAACATTTATTTTAATATTTCACAATATTACTATTTTTACTGTATGTTTGATCAAATAAATGCAGCCTTTGTAAGAGACTTCTTTCAAAAACATTTGAACATCTCGTTGTGTATTTAAATGGTAAAACTGCAAAAATTATCTGGTGGAATTTTAAAATGGAAGTTATATACTACATAATCCTAACCAATCACTAAACTTCTCAATTAACTTTTAATTTCTCATTCAATTGTTATTTCCATTGTTGATGCTAGTACACACTTGACATTTCCAGAGTAATGTTGCAGTCCTACCTGTGCTACTGTGCTCGGCTTCATCTGTTGCTATCTGCATGAGCGCATCCAGCACTAAAGTGTTGTCGAGCCAAGTGTACCATTCCTCCAGTTCCTGCAGAAAGTTTGACGTTCCAGTTGCTTCAGACACCTTCCGTGTGGCCAGCTTACAGAGACGCTCAATGAAGCCAGGGATGTTCAGGAGTGTGACTGGAAAATATTTCATTATGTTTTCATTATTAGTGCCCTATTAACCCTCACCCTACGAATATATCCCTGCCAGAAATACACTACATATACAGGTGCATCTCAAAAAATTAGAATATTATGAAAGAGTTCATTTTTTTGGTAACTTATTTCAAAAAGTGAAACGTTCATATATTCTAGATTCATTACATTTTTCTCCGTGGTATCGAAAATGGTATCGAATATCGATATTTTTCAAGGTATCGTATCGAAGTTAGAAATTCCAGTATCGTGACAACACTAATTTGGGGTGCCGTGACGTCTGCCGGTGTTGGTGCATTGTGTTTTATCAAGTCCAATGACAATGCAGCCATCTACCAGGAGATTTGGGAGCACTTTATGCTTCCATCTGCTGACAAACTTTATGGAGATGCTGATTTCTTTTTCCAGCAGGACTTTTAACTCTTGCCCACAGTGCCAAAACCACTTCCAAGTGGTTTGCTGACCATGATATTACTATGCTTGACTGGCCAGCCAACATGCCTGACCTGAACCCCATATGGAATCTATGGGATATTTTCAAGAGAAAGATGAGAAACAGTCGAAGCAACAATACAAACAAGCTGAAGGCTCAATAGTGCCTCATCAGTGCCACAGGCAGTTTCACAGTCACACCTCATTGATGCTGTCATCTTTGTGCTAAAGGAGCCCCGACCAAGTATTGAGTGCATAAATGAACATACTTTAAAAAACTTGAACTTTTCTGTTTTGCAAATCCTTTGTTTGATTGATCTTAGGAAATACTCTAATATTTTGATACTGGATTTTTGACTTTCACGAGCTGTAAGCTCTAATCATCAAAATTAAAACAAAAAAACTTTTGAAATGTTTTACTTTACATGTAATGAATCTAGAATATATTAAAGTTTCACTTTTTGAAGAAAAAAAAAAAAAAAAAAGATATTCTAATTTTTTGAGATGCACCTGTATACACACACTAGAAAACAGCAGTGCACTGAATGAAAAAAGCTGTAATTTCCCTTCAGCAATGACCTTATTCTCTACAAATCCTCCACCACTCCATCACCACTTTACCATTCTTTGTGGCATTAGCTCTAAGTAAAGTCACAATCTGTAGTCCACCTACCCTGGTTGACCTCGGCAAGTGAGGGGCTGGTATTGCGTTTCTGCTGTGCGTTTTTAGCCAGGAGTGTGTGTTTGTCATCGTTCCCCACATCTGGCTCAGAGATGGTGACAGAGAGGATACGACAGAAGTTGGCGAGCTGCTGCTGATCAAAGCTCTGAACCAGTCCTGACAGGTTTGGGATCCACTCCAGCTGAATCATTTCCTGTTATGAACCATTAAACATCGTCAGATATTAGTGGTTACATATCCAAGATGATTATCGCCATTAATTATTATTGTTTTTTGGGGGTTTTTTGGGAGATAAGACAAATATTCGTAATCTTGACAATGGATTTTAAGCCTGCTCATAATGTCAACATGATAAATTCAGGGGCATTAAAATGTATTAACAGCTTTATAACACAATGTAATTAAGGAAATTAATTACAAAGGTTAATTAAGGAAAGGTTGTAGTAGCAGCTATATAATATTAGCACTGACCTTTTTGACTCCAAGAATATCCTCAATTAATGTAGCTGTTTGCAAAAAGGTCTTCTTATTAGTCATCAGTGTGAAGAGAAATGACACAAAATCATCCCTCGATGCCAAGCTTTTTGTGACACCTTCCGTCTGCAGGAAAACAAGTGCACTTATTGAACTTATGAACTGATCATGTGGATATTAGTCATGCTTGTGTTTAATTCACAAATGAGAAGGAAGGCTGAATACATACACATATGCAGCAATTGTACAGCACACTAAGGCAGTCCTTCACCAAGTCATCGTTCACTACAAGCAGTTAAAAAGACATTTTTAAGCAGGATTAATTTTTACATCTGTTGATGACAGACTTAAAAACATATCAATGGTTACTAAAATATAAAATAATATAATTTCTTTTTTTTTTAATTCTGAAATAATTATATAATTATTCATAAATCTCCATAAAATATTCTAGGTAACTTACTCTTGGGTTTTTGTAGCGTAGTCAGAGTGGGTCTCATCAGAAGCTCCACCAGCAGCTAAGACGACAAACAATCAGTCATCATACTGAACACAACTATGGCTGCAACTAACACGTTGATAAATAAATGAATCTGACCATTTTTTATTCATTGGATAAACAAAAGTTCATTTTATTTACTGCATGTTATTGAGCTGATTAGGGTGACACATCTGCAGCACACTATCAAATAGACACTACCCTCATATTGATAGATAACACACAATCAAATTATAACGTTTATATATAGTAAAAAAAAATTAAAAAAAAAACATGCAAGAAAGGGGGTGGGTATAAACTTTGTGAACAACAGCTGTTCCAATTCTTTGGAACAGATTCTGTGAGTCTGCCAAAGTTCTTCTTTAACAATGTGTAAATAGTAGTTTAACTGTTTTTACATTTAGAACTTATGCTATACACTCACATTTACACCTCCAAACAGGTCAAAGGTGTATGTGTTGGGAAAGGTGGACTCCTGTGCCGTCTTTCTGTCCTCTGTCACAAAAGACATGGCTTCCATAGACAGCAGGGATGACAGTTCCTGTATCAGAACACCACAATTAAACAAATAATGAAATAGAGTTATCAAATCACTATAAACCTATTTGTAAGATATCAGTAAATATACCAAAGTGAAAGAAACGAAGAAAGAGATCTCACCTTCAGAACAGCGTGTGTGCGGGTGAAGTCACTGTTTAGGTGGCTGCTCTCGTACAGCTCTTGGAGTAAGACTGGAATCCCGTGCCATTTCGCCCTCTTATCTCTCTCCTGAAGAAGAGCTTCTGGGAGCTGGAAACAAAGAAAAAATGCTAACTAGATTTGCTTTTCCTTAAAGAAATTTGAGTTCTTGCAAGTCAGCAAAAGAAAAGTGCTAGACTTCAGGCTTTTGTTCTGAAATGCTATAAAAAAATTCTACATCACAGCTGCTTTAACAATGTTGTGAAACTCAAAATATATATCCATTTTTATATACACATTCATACATACATAATCAAAAATGACAATAAAGTCATTAATTATCAGTATTGCTATATTTCAGATTTAACATAACATATTAAAACTAAATATGCTGTCTTGCAAACCCAGTAATAAAATGCATTTGCATGTTTGACAACTAATGGCAATAATAAAATGCTATTACAATAAATTTACATGTGCATTACTTTGGAGGCTGCAAAGTACCCTTTACACACACACAGCACTGTCATTCAAATGCAAAAGACATGTAAATACAAGTTATAGCCTTTGCATTTAATTTTGTGAAAGCTTTATATGTTCATATGACTCCAAAGTACTATACATCCTGACACACAGGTTACATGTGCATTTAGTTAAATAAGAATTTAATGTTTATTACATCAGAATTACAGGTTGCCTATTCTCAGCTTTCTCCCATGGTACTTTCCACAAAGTGTTGAGGTATTATTACAAGTCAAATAACTATGATTAATGTATGAACTACACATTATATCACAAGCCACCTTTAAAGCAGGTCATCTACCTTTTTATTTAATCAAAATACATGAAAAGGTAGTCAGGAAGTAGTAATAGGCTAATTCAAAAATAAATGTACAACAACACAAGGCCAATCTGTCTGGTTTCTGCATTCACAACAGACTACACCTCTATTAGGACGTTTCTAGGTTATTTGGAAACATTTATCAACCTAAAACCTGTCTAGAAACATTAGACAGCAAAGGTTATAGGTTCTAACTTAAGTAGAAAGTGTCAAATTCTGTGTATGAAAAGAAAGTGAAACCTGTGGGGTATAAATTGAGTGAAGTTCCCAGGCTCAGATCCTGTCCAACTCAATGGGACATCTTACACAATTCAAGCTCTTTAAACTCGAGGCCTGAGCCAGCAAAATATTACTGCCTGGTCCAAAACCCCAAACTAAATGAGTGCAATTTGCTGTTTAGGCTGGTGATAGACCAAAACTGGATAATAAAATCTATATTAACACGACCTGGCGTCCAAGTTTAACATCTCAAACCTACAATAACGTTACATAAAGTCTGTCAAACTAAGTTACCATGCCAGCATTTTTTTTTTGTCTATATGACGTTCAAAAGCGCCCATAATGATCAAAAATGCTGTCTAGGTAGGCAGCTCACTAGGCTGTGAGACACAACCAGTGTTTACTTGAAGCAGCTGATCGATTATAAACATTATATGATTACAGATAAATCTGTGTGTGATCATAAGTGATTATTACTCATTCATAACAATACGACTCCATGTGTCGGAGCCTTTAATTGGATTGTATTTGAACTGTATTTAAAGCCTCGTTTAACCCAAATAATTATCGGACAGTCAAAGCCAAGAACAACCTAATTAGTTAACGGCCAGTTGTCATTCTCCGTTTACGTGGTTTATTTTTAAACTATATTTATCGTTTGACTCCACATGTATTAAAAGATGATTTAAACTACTTCGAGATTAAAGTTAAGCGTCAGACCTGTCCGATTTATTTTGTTTCTTAACTTAAAGCAGGTTGATCGACGGTTCAGACCATAAACGCGGATCCCCGACAGCGGCTTTTCTGTGTCAGCAGCACAAACTCTCCCGTTTACCTGCGTCCCTCTGCTGAAGCCTCGTCCCGCGATCTGACTCTGTCGTATTCTGGTGAGAATATTTCTGTTTCGAGTCCGTTTCTTTCCTCCCATCCAAGGGGACTCGGGCCCCAGTAGCGTCGCCATTACTTCGTCTTCCTGAACTGCTCCAAACAGGAAGTTAAAACCGTTCTGCCTTCGACGCTCACTGGTGTGTGTTGAGCGCCCTCGTGTGGACGATGTTTAAACTGGCCAGTAGAGGGCGCCATGCGCTATGAGCTCAAATACATTTACTGTCGAAGACTGCTAAATCTGTATTATATATTTCAGTAAAAATACAATATTAAACTGTAACATAAATTTAAAAATATACATATTAAAAGGCTATTTTTAAATACATCTGTTCAGGCCCGTAGCCAGCTATGAGGTCACCGAGGTCCGGACCTCGGTAAATTTTTCATGTTCAAAAATAAAATTTGTTCTCTGAATGACTGATTTGCTGTTTAAAACTCCTCATATGAATGTCTGCATGTATAATTCAGTTTAGACAGTTTGCAAAAATGTTTAGTATCCGTGGAATGAAAATGATCGCAACGAGATGCTGCGGAGTGAACGAGTCTTGAGAGAGTTGTGTGTGAAGGCGCGGACACAACCTCCGTGTTGCCAGATCCAGCTATTATAAGTGTTTTTGGACTTGTCTTTTCCACTTAATTTGACACTTTAGAAAGTTAATAAAGAGGGAAGTTGCAGTTTAGTTGCGATATCTTTGTCTTATCTTATTTGCAAAACATTTTAAACAATTTATGTTTATTTTTTATTTATTTTTCGGATTTTGTTTGTGTTAATAGCCATATCTGGCAACAGTGCATCACCGGCACTTAAATTGACATCAATCAAAAAAGCCTGTTGACAGGTTATTGCTGACAGGATAGCACATTCGGTAAGGGAAACGCAAAAAATATCATGATGTTATCTGTCAGAAACGTTATCAACGCGGTCAAAAACAGTAGCATTTAAGTACACAGATCTGTAGAACAGGTTACAGAATGAAATGAAATAGCCTATGCAAACACTAGCCATGAAGAAGTCTATCATCTCATTCAGTATAGTTGTTAAATTTTCACAAAGTCATGCTAAAAACATTTATAAGAGCACTAGACAAAGTTATCATCTACGTATACAGCAATTATTAATGAAACCTATAACAGTAATATGTATTGTTGCATGAATAATAAGCAGCTGATAAAATTATCCACCCCATAGTAAAGTATTAATACATTTTAATGCAATAAATATGATTTAAAAATTATCATCCCTTCAAAACAGAGAAACTATCTTTCACAAACATCTACATGCCTGTCTCTTTTAAAGTGTTTAAAGTGTATATAATGAGTTGTATTTGTAGGGGTTTTTATAGCACAATTCTTTAACCCATACACCCCCCCCCCCCCCCACCAAATCATTCAACATGTCAACAGCACATTTTCAAACTAAATGTTAAAACTTAAAGGTGTCATAGGTGATTGTCTTCAGAAACATTTTTTGTTATTCTGGTTGAAAGTCTCTTCACATCCTGATAGCAATCATTAAGTTAAGTGGTCTAAATGTATTTATCAGTATTTATATATTCTGTGGAAGGTGTAGGACCAAGAAATGTTCGTACAATCAAAACGCTCGGTCCGAGCGTTTTAATTTTCTTTCCTACCTGCCTGTCAATGTATGTATTTGCATACCTCTGCGCACCCTGTTCGCGCAGACACGATACGTCATCAGCGCGTTCACGTACGCTATTGCAGACAGAGCGAGAATGGCAGGCAAACATCAACAACCCGATCTTCCTTCCTGGTATTGTAGTACTTTCACTAACTGTGCTATAAAGTTTTCTCACCGGTGAATGACACATGATGTAGCCCAGCGGTTCCCAATCCCAGTCCTCTCGCTCCCCGCTCTGCATATTTTGCTTAGTCTCGTTTAGTTAACACACCCGATTCAGATAACCAGCTCGTTAGAAGAGAGCTACGTGCATGAACTGTGTTCCGATTGACATGCTCCCTACACAGTGTTCATTGCTCCCTTCTCCCTGAGCAGGGGAAATCCGTTGAAGTTTACTTCACTTCGGAACATTCATTCACGGATTGCGCTGCACAGCATCTTCACACACAGACGAAACTTACCAGAGAAGTCTGACATAATATACCTCTGTAAATAAATACAATTTAAATTCATGTCTAGCACACTTTAATGCCCTTTGTATGGAACATATATGCTTGCTTTGAACTGGACCGTTGATGTAGCCTATTGTAGTAATTTAATGTTGTCTCTGGTATTCTGCTCTTTGAGCATATGTGCGTTCAGGGGGCGTGGCTTTGGACGGTGATTGCAGGGAGGGTGGGACGTTCGCGTTCAGTGCTATCAGGCTAAAGTTAGCATTTTCCGAGATCTCCAGCTGCACCTTTAACGTTAAATATTGCATATATTTAGAAAGAGGCTAGTGGACTAGCATTTGTGACAACAGTTGATGTATTTACTAAAAACTGAATACAGTGTATTTAAAATAAATGACTATAGGCTTGAGTTGTAAATAAAAGTACAGACTATTTCATAATACAGAGAAAACTACCTTATTTGCAACAGATTTAAAGAGAGGGACATTTTTGAAATTGCCCAGTCTCATTTAAATCATGATCACAAAACATAAAAATATGGCAGTTGTCACAGATGGATAAAAAGGTCAGCCCGATTTTGACTAAATAAATTATACATTATAAAAACTGTAGATTTCAAAGTATTGTTACATTAAATGAAAAAGTAAAAGTAAAAAGTAAAATAAAAAGCATTTAAAAACTTTTTATTACAGAAACACAATTCATTCCCCACTATTTTATTTACATACTTATGTTATGTTGCATACTTATATTAAATTTTCTTTTGTTTTTGTTAATTTGTTTTCTGTTGAGTCCTACTGACCAACTGAGCAATTTATTCCGTAGTTTCCCAAGGTAATGCATCTTGTCCACCATGACAGACACAAAACATAACTATAACATGAAAAAACTTCATTGAAACATACAAAAACAATCATTAAATAATTAACAAAACATTATTAATCATGCTTGACACTGAGAACGCTCCTGTGCAAGTACTGTGGTCAAAATGCCCACCAAATACCAAAAACATCTTTAACTTAACTTCATCAGTGTCTCACAAGTCTGTCCTGTGTTGGATGTCACTCAGTCCAGTTTGACTCCTCTGTGACATAAAAATATGCTTTCATAGTCTCTCTTAGTCCTTCGCTGACCAGACTCTCCTGGTCGGTTCCCTTTAGCTGCCTTTGAATCATTGACCTGATGATAAACATAAAAGTAATTCTATGGTAACACAGAACAACTAAAACAAGCATCCTACTAAATTCTATTAGAAGACTGGATAGTGTGATCCAAATAAAAACTGAACATACCTGGACAAATCTCTCCAGTTAAGATTGGACCTCTGGATAGATATTGGTGAGGGTCTATGCATTACAGCTCTGTTGGAGTCATGAAGTAAGCAAGGTTCAGTCAGCTGACAGTACGTACCATTAGAAGACCCTGTAAATGGATGAAATTGAGCATTCTCTCTGATTTATTTTAACATTCAAATGTTGTTTTTATCCACAATAAAATGCAATGGACTGTCTTTTGAAGGTGGAATAGGACTAATATTGAGTTTACAGCACCATTTGAGCTTACGTGAGTAATAGTCCACCAGCTGGGTGAGAGTGGAGAAGTAGTGGCTCTGGTGGATGTAGAACCAGCCGTTGTGGAGCTGATGGATTCTGTAGTGCTTTACAATGTGCACATTGTCTCTATCTTGTCGCATGGAAAGTGAGTAGGAACCTACAACCAAGGCAATGCATTTGTTAAGGTTAAAGCAACTGTATGTGGTTTTGTATATTTTAGAGCCCCCTACAGTTAAGTGAATGAAATTCACTGTGGTAAATACATTGGATGTCTGTACACCTGCATTTGTTGCTGCGCTTTTTCATACTCTCTCAGAATAGATGTTGTGCCAATTGAGTCAGGGTAGAAACATATTTAATTTTTGACAGGAATAAAAATGAGGCTGTGAGGAATGTCTAAATTTAGTCAGAAATGCTTCTGTGTGCACATTTTTACTCTTTGTAGGCAGACACAAGATCAACTTGTGATTATCTATTATTACATTCTCGTTTTGGTTTCCTCTTGCATGATGCTTGTTCCATCGTGCAAGTGGATCAGTGCGTTCTGATTGTACGGTCACGATTGTTTATCTGGCGAAATGTTTTTACGAGGAAAAAAATTGCAGTAGACAAAAACTCTATAAAACAAAAAGTTGGTGAAAAGTACATGATTCAGAACCTTTATACAGTGTGTGCCATAGTAAAGTTGGTAAGTCTATCCCTCAAAGCCTCGTTTTCATCCCTTCTAAATTCAATACGGCCTCTAACCTGACTAAGGTCTATTAGAAGTCAGTGCACCATCAGAATGATTTTGAAACTGATATTTCAAGGTTAAAAAAAAAAAAAACATTAACTTATAACTTACAGTCACTTTAAGAAATAGACAGAATTTTTAATACAAAAGAGGGCATTTAACAAATTTACTTTTGGAGCGCGGACTAACCAGGGCATGACTGGCTTTCCCGAATTAGAAAACATCCAGAGTAGTTTGGAGGCAGCATAAGAAGTTGTTCTGCATTTCTTCTTGTGATTCTTTCAAACAGCCACCTTTATTCAAATAGACAAGACCCAGCAAAGTTATTAAAGGACATAATTTCACAATTTCCTAAATCTTTCAATCATCAGTGATCACATGGTATATGATTAAATTCACTCTCTAATTGTGATCAGGTGACATCACATTACACGCTCTCTGCATATGCTTTTCTCTTTTCACCATTATTATTAATAGATACAATAACAGAGAAAAAGTAAGGAGAGAGAAGTTGCAGGCTGGACTAAAACCCAGGTCTCCCGTGAGTCTAAAAATTCTAAAATGCCTTTTGCATTTACTTATTTCCTTTTGTAACTTTGTAAACAAACAAAAAAAAAGTTTGAACCTGACTGACCGATTATGCACTTTGGAAACGTAGGTGTGAGGAATAAAAAACTCTGTGCCAGTTGTTGTAGAATGAACCATCAACATGTCATCATCTCTGTGACAGAAGCAAACCCATTACAAACCCTGCATTCACTTTAGCTAATACTTACATAATTTTGTCTAAAAATAATCTGTACTTACTCTGATATAATGTTCAGTCTGTCTCCTAAAAATATAGTGTGTTCATCAGACCTGTGGGGTGGAAAGTTACACAAGGCCACTGCCATGTGCATGTGATTTCCTGATGCTAAAGTAAAACAGACACCGGTGAGGGATAATTATACACAAACTAGATGTAAATATGTTATTTAATTGTCATCTAACAACATTATTGATTAATTACGAAATACAGAGTAAAAGCTGAGTAAAGATGTTTGTATATGGAAGTTTAATTGTATAATCAGACACCTTCATCAGACATCAAGACGGGGTCTTCCAGTCTGTGAACAGAAGATCGATGCCAGGGTCTGCTTGTTAGACAACCCATGTTTATTTTATGACCATGTCTGCACAGAAGCCCACCTGAAAACACAACTGAAGAAACAACACTGTATAGTCAAAAAGCTTGTGTATGTATATATATATATATATATATATATATATATATATATATATGTGTGTATGTATGTATGTATGTATGTGTGTGTGTGTGTGTGTGTGTGTGTGTATATAAGCACCTTGACCTTTTACATACAAGCTAAAAAAAAACCCCACACAAATAATAATCATAATAAAGAATACAGTAAATTAAAAAATAAAGAATAAAATAAATAAATAAAAAAAGCCACTTATCCAAGCAATACTAGAAAACCACACACCATAGCAGAAAAATAACTAAATAATACAAATGAAGAATGAAAAATCTAATTAATTAAAAATAAAATCAAACTGAAAGTAAAATAAAAAAATAAAACTTTCTTCTATAAAACTTTAATACTTTCTTCTATTTAAAATCAATAAATAAAATAAAACATCTTACTAAATGTCTGTTGGAAATCTCCTAAACATTTACCCAGACCATAGAAAAATAAAAAATACTTACTGTACTCTGTTTATTCAACTCTGTGTGCGAATATGCTGAAATTATAAGTTGATTTTCTTGGCCAACAATATGCAGTAGGCCATATAAAAGAGCATCCACTACAGAGATCCCATCACTAGAGAATGCACAAAGGTGTTAATGCGACCTTCATCCTCTGTTGTTCGTGTGAAATGACGTGTGTGATCTCGAGTAGGAGTTGTGGTTGACAAACCAATATGCAAATGAAATTTCCTGTGCTATTAGACTTTTTAAAATCCATAATCATTCAACAGTCAGAATTAAACTGCTATAAAGGGACTAAGTGTGCAAGATGCAGTTCCTTCAGTTAAAATAATACATTTTATGGAATGGATATAGATATATAGATTGTACATACAGTACATGGGAAAGGTAAGCATATGCCATATCATTTATAAAGACAATTTTGTGTGTATGTGATCAATTCGAGCTTCTAACGTTTTCTTGGCACTGGAATGTGCACCTTTCATTAAAGAGGTTGTTAAAAATAGTCTAACCACAACCTGAGGATAAGGGTTGCTCGATGTGAGTGTCAAAAAAGTACATTTGTGGTCGGAAACTTTGCGACTCGATGATCTTTCATCTCCTTTACCGTTGAGAAATTGTTTCTTGAGTGATTCTGAAAATAATACTATTTTGAAAGCAAAAGTAAAGCAGTTATACACGTTTAGTATTTAAGGTAAAAAAAAAATAAAAAATAAAAAAAAAAAAATAGCAAAAACAGTTTTATTTTCCTTGATCTAACTTTATTTAGTAATTGAGAATCAGTGGACTGTGACTTTGTCAGACATTATTTCATACTCGTATACATGTCTATGAAAGCTGTCATTCCATGTGTACATCAATTTATGTTTTAAGAATAATTATGTTAAAAATGGTTACGGAGTAAATGTACAAAAGCAAAACACGATTTAAGTCATACTAAGTCCTTGCTACTTTTGTTTTTTGTATTTAAAAGAGTGATGGCCTAATGTAAGTATTTAAAAAAAAATAAGCAAATATTAAAATGAAAATAAAGAATGATATTCCACTTCTTTTGTCTGATGAGTCATCCAAAGTCTTCACAACAAGCGTTTATCTCCTAATAGCTGACGCTTTTAGTATAACCTAACAGAGTTTTTAATATAAATACAACAAAAGTAAGTTCTGAAATATTCATTACATTCATAGGATGAACAGGAAAGTGGATTCAATGACAGAACACGACAGGCATTTAAAACACAGTTAAACAATATCACACAGTGTAGCAAGATAAGAGCACAGGAGAGGTCACAGGTCACACCATAAAACAAAAACTAAAATTTTAATGCATGTGGTTTTCATTTAAGTGAGAGTGGTTTAAAAAATGAGGTGGAATGTAATGCTAACAAATATAAAAATTAAAATTAAAATGAAGAAAAAAAAAAAAAAAAAATCAAATAAGCCTGGTGGAAGACCTTTCATGTGTAAATATATATTAGTGTTTAATTTGATCTGCTTTTATGACTTAAAATTTGGCTAGTGTATATTAACATGTATATATTCAATATGCATACCTTCAGTATTTCATACATTTCATTCAAGCCTTCCCCTGCCTCACTATTAAAGGCTTTAGAAACACGTGGGAATCTATGACACGAATAACAGGAGGTGAGGGGTGAAACGACAGCAGACAGCAGATTCTGAGCCTCAGGCTTTTTAGCAGGAGACCTCCATAGTCTGTGGCCTGGCCTGGTTGTCCAGGACTCCAGAGTTGGGCCCGTCCAGAGGGCTGTTCAGGTTGCGGTTGCGTGAGCCGTCCGTGGATGTGATGCTGGACGAGGAGGATCGGGATCGAGACAGACGGGTCATGCCAGCCGCTGGTACTGTGAGAATGGAAGGAGATATGAGAATATGATTATTTCAGTCTTCAGTATAATCGGGGGGCGCAAGCGAAACGAAAGAACAAGCATCATGCAAGAGGAAACCAAACTGAGAATGTAATAATAGATAATCATAAGCCTCGTGTCTGCCTACACAGTGTATAAATGTGCACACAGAAGCATTTCTGACAATATTTAGACCTACCAAAACGCAAAGCAAAGACACATACAATCTTAACTAAAAAACAACATACCTTTTGGAAAACATGTAAAATAAACTACAAAAAATATTATTAATAATTTAAAAAAATAAAGAATACACACAAAAAACAAAATGATGTAAAAAATAAAATAAAATAAATTAAAAATAAAATAAAAGTAAAGCCACATTTAAAGCAACATTTAAAACCAAATCTTTTTTAATAAAACTTTTAAAAACGAAGAAATAAATAAAACAAGATCTACATTTCGTACAAAATGTCTGAACTTGAAACACTATAGTAATTGTAGTGACAGACCGATATATTGACTCGGCAATGTAATTTCTGCTAACAGTGGTATTGTATCACTATATAGTTTTAAAATGTAAAAACAGCTTCTTTAAATGTAAAATAGACATATTATGTTTTTAAACTGAAATTGTGTTGAAAAAAAATATTTTTGATAAAAATAAAAAAGTGTATCAGTTATTTACCACTCAACTTACTAGATATCTGCAAAGGCCACTGGAAACCCCCTATCGGTCGAGCACTAAATATTACCATGTCAATTGTCTACATGCAAATATGTCTAAACACAATCACAGAAGTGAACCATGCAAGCATGTATACATCTGTCAAAATAACTGATAGATCACATCCCAGGTACCTGATTCAGAGCTCAGATGGCTGAGCAAAACATGAGGAACTGTTTGCAAAAGTTGAAGGGAAACAGAGAGAAAAATAAGATACCTGTACAACATAGATTTTGGTATTTCATGGAAATGCTTTCAGTATTCCTGAAAACAGGTCAGATACTGTTCAGATACTGACTGCAGTCGGGGATGTCTGTGTTTTAAAATGTAACCCTGCAAGTTCCGACTCTCCTACTAATCGCCACTGTAAATCTTGCATATGTAGCTACTTTTAATGGCTTCTCTGCATGGTCTAAAAACAGCAAATCTTTTCCTGCCTTGAGATTTTACGCCTGAGCCACATGCTGCATTTATAGCTACAGAGGGTGTCAAGAAACAAAAAACATGCTCCTATATATCCTCAGATGATTATGAATATTTTTGGCACCTAAGCTAATTAAAGAGGTCATATAAATGTCTATTTATTTTCCCCCCTGAGATTTACAATGAAGTCCTAATTAGGTTCTTCATAACCTTTATAAAGCTTCACTCTAACTTCCAATCATCTTTTCATTGTCTGGAACATCCAGATATGACTCCTGTCCCCTAGTGGGGGTCATAATGAAGTTTTCAATTTGTTTCAATGCTCTTTTTGGTCCTGTTTGGAAGTTCACTGTATGTTTTTTCAATACACGGATCTCCCTAATCTTAAAAATTAGGGTGCTTTCACACTTAGCTCATTTGGTGCATTTGTTCTGGAACCTGTCCCGTTTCCTCCCTTGGTTCATTTAGGCATATGTGAACACGGCAATGTTCACATATATATAATTTATTAGATTTTAATTTGAAATAATATATTTTAAATATAATTATACACAATTTATCAGTTATAGCAGGTGTTTGCTTTAGAAATGTGTTTGTGTGTGTCACAACAGCTACAGATAAACCCACAATAAGCCTGAACCTGTCAATCCATTTTGATGAATGACACAGAGGAATGTATATATATGTGACAGTTTTGCTCATATGTCACTTGCATAAACACAGTTTGGCACGCTTTGCAGCCTTGTGAAAGCATACTGAACCAAGGAGAAAACACAACATTGTAACAATTAAGTCCCTCTTTCTGGAACAAAGCAAACAATCTACAGGTCAGAAAAAGCCCTTAGATTCCTCATGGCATGACCCCTTTGAAAACTCTCTAGAGCTTTGATGGCTCAATTCAAAAGCCTGTTATGAATGTTACAAGCATTATGCTCTTGAAAAGCCACCGTTTTGGTCCGACTTCTGACGTGACGTAAATTCCTGTCTGATTGGAACAAGGACTATACAACAGTGCAGAAATGAAACAGCAAGTATCTTTGGAGGGAGAGGTACAGGGTCAGAGAGAGGGTGACATATTTTCACACAGAGCGCTGGCAGCACATCGAGCGCTTTACTGGAGCGCCAAAACCTGTCAACAAATGTGTGAGGAGGGCTCTTTCAGAGCGCATTGCGATGTCACGCACGTCTGTGGTTTGGAAGGAAAACTAATCAAAACACAGTGTGTGGGAAGACTTGCTGAGTTGTGTGCGGTAAAAAAGAAAGAAAGAACGAACCAAAGACAGATTCCCTGAGCCGGATTTGTCTTTATAAAAGATGCCCATTAGTCATAGTGTTCTGCTGAATTGCTAATTAGCATAGCCTAGCATCTGAGAAACGCAGCTAAACAGATGCATGTTTATGGAGAAAGCTGACCCAGATTGCACAGCAGATTAAACAAATATCTAAAAACAGATTCACAGGTCAGAAGTGTCAAATGCTGAGGTAAACTGATAAAAATACTCACTGTATCCCATTCCCTGTACAAAGTATTTGAAGGCTTCGGCCAGCTTTCCAGGCTGATGGGAGATCAGAGGTCATTTACACTGGTTTACACATATTACATTATGCATACGCTGGTAAAGATAACAGCAGGGGTGCAGGTGTTTAATATGGAGTTCAATATCAAGAAATAAAGATGAAACAAGACTAACCTGAACAACCTGAGGCAGACCTCCACAGTCAGCCATCTGACATAGAGAGAGAGAAGAAAAATAATGTATAATGAGAAAGAGATACAAATAGTTAAATGCTGAAGATTCAGGGTTTTGCAAAATACCAATGTTGTCTTACCTTCAGCAAAGTGGTCTTTGTTGGATTTAACCTAGAGTTGCATTCAACCTGTAATATAAAATATTCAACAGACTTAAAATAGTGAAGGGCAGAGCAACAAAAAAACAAAATGACCTTGTACTTTTAACCTTACCACAACCTCCACAGCAGGGGAAGTGTCTCCAACCACCAGAAGAGCAGGGCATCTGTACAGGGACAGGCAGAGATCAAAAACAACACACCACACAAGATATATTAAAAATAAAATAAAATAAATCTTACATCAGTGTTTTCACTGTATTTTCATTGAGTCCGGCAACTGGCCTCTCGATTCCAAGGTCTTGACGCCTTTTAAAAACAAACATCTAATTTAGAATGTTTTTCAGTATAGGTAATAATCAATATAGACATTTTTATAATGAAATGTCACTCACGCATTGTATGAGCCACAGAAGAGGGCCAGGTTGTCCTGGTTGATGTCCTGGGCAATGTGCAGGCGGTACGTCTGAATCAGTTCTTGGTTGTCAGTCAGCTCCTCCTAATTGATTAGAATAACGAAAGAAAAACATTGTGTTTAATAAGAAATAAAAGCCAGCTGGCTCTCATGGTGCTCACAAAGCATTATGTCATTGATTGATGTAAAGTCAAAGGGGTTTACTCACCGTGCTGAAGTGATGAGCCATCACAATATCCACTAGATTGCTAGTCCACCCAGTGAGCTAGAAGGAAATCAGAATTATTTTCAATTATTCAGAATTATTTTGATGTAGTTAATACCATAATATACCATATTATATATATATATATAATTCAAATATTTGACTCACCTTAGAAGCAGCCCAGTCCATCCAGCCCTCAGCGCAGGGGTCTACATTGATCAAAACCAACCCCTCCACCAGGGATGGCTGATTGAGCTGCAGACAGAGCAAAGGGTTTAGTCTTTAATGAGGATGACATGGGGAGAGTGATTTAAAAATGCATGTAGTCATGGCAGAAGAGGAGCTTTTAGCAGCTGGACTCTCCCTTCAGCACCCACTGCTGCTGCTGCCTGTCACTGACATTAATCTTTCAGTGTGTCACACATATGCATAGAGCATGAGAGAGCAAGGCACAGGAAATGAGACAAGGCACTTAGCAATGAGTAAATGAGAAAAGAGAAGGATTGATATACTATGGGTTGTCTTGCATAAAAAGAAACGCTGAATATATTAGGCTTCTGAGTGTGTCAGAGATATTTAGACTTTGATCAATAGCCTCAGATGCTTGAGGCTGCAGTGCATGCAGTATAATAACAGTCCTGCATTCAAAGCCTCTGGGGGCAATGCAGTTTTGCAGCACTATTTTGACTCAGCTCTGAAAAGGGCAGGTGGGGATGATATAAAAATATATGATATAGCTGTTTGATATAGGCCATGTACACACAGTTAAATATGCACCATTTTAGTGGTTCTACTGTTCACTAAAACTATTAAAAAGTCTTTTTTTGTGAAAAGATGAAAAACTAAGTACTAAAATAACTTAAAATAACAGTGAAATAAAAACAAATTAAGCAAAACAGAAATGTTTAAAAAACGAATAAAGATGTAAAAGCACTAAAGTTACTAAATCTTAATAAAAACTAAAATTAAAAACTGGAACTGGAAAATTGTGCAGTGTTCAGTTCAGATTTGTAAAACAATCTGTTATTTTTGTAATTAAAATGAGATTAATTCAGTATTTATTATGCTGAAAACGAATGAACTGTTTGTTATAAATACTTTTTTGTATTTATTTAATTAAAATTAAATAAAAAATATACTCCCAAAAATGTTATTAAAAATATTTGTAATAGGCTGGTGAAAATGTTGCAGGAAAATTCAAATTTGACCTGAGACAGCAGAAAAAAATCCTTCTTGTTGAGCTCTGCAGAGGTACCTAACTAGCCAATGGCAACTAAAACTCACATTAAAATCCAGAGAGAGCTTAAAATTGATTGAGATTTACTAATATTTCACCTGCAGTAGTTATTATTTCTTCTTAGATAACAGCAAATGGGTTAAACTGTTGGCATCTATGTTCCTTGTTTACAACAGAGATGCCAAAATGTTGCTATGGTTATGGCGACGGGTTTTGGAGGGAATTTGGTATTCTGTAAACACACAGAATGCTAATTAAGGGGATTCAGTCCCATAATAAAGAAAGAAAGAATGAGTGAGACAGAGACAGAGAGATGCACAGTCAATGGTTTAAGACAACAAACTGAAAGTTATACAAAATGAAAAGCTGAAAAATGAACTTACAGCAAAGCGGGTTAAGATGTACGCTCCTGCTCCCACACCAATGCCAATCACGCAATTCACCCTGCAAACGGAAACACAACCACATCCTATGTCACCTTCAACAACTGCAGTATTTCGTCAGAGAAATATTTAATTTACTCAATCCATGACAAACTGCCATTGTGTGCAGTTCTGAAGGGCTGAGTCTAACAGATGCAGTGATGTCCTGTTCTGTCCTGCACACTGCAGGTTCACAGGCAGACCTTACTGATTGATGTGGTACAGTGTAATTTATTATTAATGGACCGGCTTGACTTTGTTACTCACTTCAGCTGAGTAAGGACTGAGGGCAACATCTCTGCCAGCTCATCCATGGTGGGGTACTGGTACCTGAAGATCAACAGACAGAAAATGAGATTTTAAGGGAATATCATCAATAAATATCACAGCATTTAGACTATCCCATTAGGCCATGGGAGTGGATTTGTGAATGGCAGTGAAGTGAAATAACTGATGCTGGTAGGTAACGTGACAATGATATCATGGTGACTGTGGTACATCCTGAATGCATTCATAGCACACACATTTATACTATACAGTACTTTTTAACAGTGGTGAAGTTATTACTTATCCAAAAGAAGTACCTAATCAGAGAGTATGCGATTTTGGATGCAGCCAATATGTTTAATGACAATACTGCCTCATTGCCTATTTGGACGTGCTACTCACCCTGTGGGAAAGGGGGGTGCTCCCTCCTGCTGGCCAGGGGCATCCACATGCACAACGGCAAAGTGCTGAGTGATCTCCATCATGTCCTCAAAGTTGAACAGTGTGTTGAAACAGGACTTGTCTGAAAACCGACCAAACACCGTCAGATTTATGTCAAGTCTAAAATGTATCGGTCATTTAAGTTTTCCACATACGGTTGAGGCCGATGTCATGGTAGGTAAGAATGACAGGACGGTTGCCTTTAGGGCTTCCTCTCATGGTCACATGGAGCACACCGTGGGGCGTCTCAATGTCATGCTCCTGGAACAATGAACAACAGTTCACATATAGACAATAAAATCTCTCCCAAAACCAGGAAATTCTTGAGGATTTACTATGCTACAAAGTGAGTGAAGTGTTGGTGCTGCTGCTTTCAGGAAGCATGTATTTGTGTAGTAAGTGATATCTCCCATGAGGGGACTCACGCAGATGGCTGCGGGATCAGTAGAAAGATCTAGAGGGAAGGCCAAGCAGCTGCACAGAGTCACGATTCAGTTCTACCACATATCAGTGCTGTTGGGTATGTGCTTTAGAAATGTTTTTTCAATGCATTATACACTGATTTGGGTGGATGGTTAATATAAAGAATCCTTGGGCATTTAATTAACAATTAAAGATTAGTGAAATCATCCAGTGATTCGAATTCATTGCCTAGATTATTTCCATTGGCTTTATGTAAGTGATCTAAATCCAGAGATCTAACGCTCTAATATAAATATACGTAAATGTTGAAAGGATGAACCATGAACTTGTTATACTTTAATTTCACTCCAGTCATGACCATCCAAATCTGTTTAGGAAGAAATCCAAAATCCATAATACATCCTTCAAACAGCCCAATTAGTGCAGTAATATTGTAGTTATTTATCCTGCCACTAAATATAAAATACACACTCACTACACTACCATTCAAAAGTTTGGGCTCAGTAAAAATTAGGTTTTAAAAAAGAGCTACTTTAATTCAGCAAGGATGACAATTACGACATTTATAATGCTACACAAGATTTCTATTTTAAATAAATGCTGTTTGTTTTTAAGAATCCTAAAAAAGGCACAACTATTTTTTTTATTATTGATAATAATAAGAAATGTTACCTGAGCACCAAACCAGCATATTAGAATGATCATGTGACACTGAAGACTGGAGTAATGGCTGCTGAAAATTCAGCTTTGACATCACAGGAATGAATGAATAAATAAATAAATTAATAATAAAAAAAAAAAGTTATTTCAAAATGTAATAAAAATCATCAAATAAAAGCAGCCTTGTTGAGCATAAGATTCTTCTTTCAAAAATCTTACCGACACCAAACTTAAAAATGGTTATGTTTGTGACAAGATGACCTCTAAACAGAAACACATCCTGTGATAAAATCAACAATGCTATTGATGCGGATAGCGGCCGGATGCTTCTGGAGTCATCACAGGGAGTGGCTGCAGAACTACGGAGAGGTACAATACCATCACCCTGACCGTATGACTTTGCAGAACTGTAACAGACTGCAGCCCTCATGAGAGACACAGAGAGTGCTTTTCTGCTTTTCAAGCAGTCTCAACAGTGAATGAACTGTCTGAGTCATATTGCACAAAAAATAAAAATCAAAATGGCTGAAACCACCAGTTACAATTTAATTGGCTGGCTTCAACTCCTGAGAGGCTACTAGCAATTCATTTTTTTTTTTATTATTAATTTATTTTAGTTAGTTAGGTAGTTACCTTGAGGCATGTATCAAGTAAAATAGAAGCTGTATATCACGATTTGTATGGACAGAAATTCTCATTTAAGTCTATGCATTTTCTACCATTTTTACAGTGCGAGTCGAGCTATTGTTTTAAATAATATATTTCAAATAACCCCATCTCTAGATGAAATGCAAAAACAAAACAAACTGATTAGTCGCTTTACATGTCAGCCAGGTGATCTTTTCCTATCGTTTATCCAGAAAAGGTGCAAACTGCCACAAATTGTCTTGTCTGGCTATCCAAGATGGTGCCTTTCCTTGCCATATGATCCTTTAAATCCAAATGGCCTAAACCAAGATGGAGCCACCATACGCCTGAGAAAGCAGAGAGATTACTCTACAAGAGGAGCGACTCCTTTAAGAAGAACTAATGGAAAGATTAATAATACACACAAAGGGCACAGGGTAGGCATATGCCGGTATCAGATTTTCATGTTGCGATTAATTGCTAATGCTTTTATCACGGTATACAGTATTATTACAATACTGAAATTCAGTTGCAAAAAAGTGTTTAATAACTTTTTCCTTATAACAAAAATAACTGAACATTTAAATACAATAAAGCAATACACAAAAAATGTATAAAGTTAAAAATTTTACACAGATTAAAGTGCAAAAGAATTATAAAGACCAATAGGTATCACTTTACAATAAGATCTCATTAGTTAACCTTAGTTAATGCATTAACATTAACAATGAGCAATAGCTACATTTGCTACAGAAGTTATTAATCTTTGTTAAAAAAAAAAAAAACTCTTAGTTCATGTTAGTTCGGGTTCATTAAATAACATAGTTGCAACTTTTGATTTTAACAATGTGTTATTAAATATTGGAATTACCTAAGATTAATGAATGTTTAGAAGAGTTTTTCATTGGGAGTTTATGTTAACTAATGAATTAACTAATGTTAACTAATGAAGCCCAAATGTAAAGTATGACCGAACAATAAAGAATCAAAACACTTTCAAACAATATCTAGAGCATGTTGTAGTCCAGATTAAAGTGTAAAAAAAGTTTAAAAATAAATAGCCAATTAAGTCAAAATATTTAAGTATTTGGCGCTGTGATGAACACTATCCACCTTTTTCTTGCCATAAAAATGGGCGCGACCATTTGTAAATTCTATGGGTCTCATCCACGTCCAGCTATTTTTAGCTGTACAAAACAGTTCTTTTTGCTGCTTGATATTGTAAATTGGTGTGTCTTATCATATTATTTTAATGTATTATCTTAATTATGAACACACTGGTTTGTAGTGCAAACAGTTTTACTGTTTACTGCACGTTGTTGTTCTCCTCGTTATTTACCGATAGCAGCTAAAGAACCGGAAGTCTCACCCATAGGCTTACTTCCGCGTTGAAGAAAAAGGTGGATAGGAATACACAAATCTGAATGGCTATTTAAAAACACATTTCAGAAAGTAGCCAGCTGCTTTATTTACTGGTTTCCGGGGTAACAGGCTGCATTTCTGCTGTTCAGCGCCATCTGCTCTCAGAGAGTGAATGTGCGCTTTCATCCAGAGAGTCTCTCAAGCATTCCGCCATGTGGCTCTCATCCGTGCTTGTTTACATCAGAGTGCTTACAGCGGTGTTGTGCGTTGTGAACAGTTGATGGAAAAAGTATTCTTAAAATGCATTCAAAATTCTGAATTTGTAATAAATAATTATTCTCGTTATTTTGAAGTGCCCACGATAACAATATCGTGCATATTTATTATCGTGATACATTGCACACAGAACACCGGCACATCTCTAGCACAGGGACAGAAAGTCTCAAATTATTATCTGCTGACATAAAATTACAATTGTTTTAATGTTTTATTCACTCTATATATTAAGAGAGGGAGATAGGGTTATTGTCAAGACTGGGAATGTAGTCCTGGGCCTTGTGTTGAGGGAAGCCAACTATGGTCCTGGTGGTCCTGGGTGGAGTGTCATGTTCAGTGATGCAATATACTGACGTCACAAGGTTGAATAAAAATATATATAGACACATAAGGGAGTACTTGTGTGTGAATGTGTGTGAGAGAGAATTGTGCGCATCACAGCTTCCTCTGCATCAATATTGAATGAGTCACAGCAGAGGGACACACAAGGAGTCCTGAGATTAGAAAAATTAGCCTCTGTTCTGAAGCTCTTTGTGTGAATAAGTAACTGTGAATGGCTATTCTTTGATAATATTGCCCTCTCATATGTTAAAGTTTGCGTGAAATGGAAATTCATCTCGTTTCTAAATGCATGTCATAGATTTTATTGTTAACAATTAATCCAAGCATACGTTTCATTTAAAAAAAAAAAAAGATATTTTAATTTTTAATTAAGAAGTCATAACTGGATCTTCCGGTGAAAAGGGCAGACTTCTCGAGGCATACCAAACTTCTCTAATCATTTAGTCTGGTTAAACTCTGCACCTTTCTTAATGTCTACAAGCTTGCATTCAGATCAATAAAAAAATAAAATAAAATAGAACGTATATCTGATACACTGATATATTAGTCACCATACATAAGAGAATCTCTACTTTTGTCGCTACTTCCATTTCATCGCATTGACAAAATTTAGCAATATACGTAAAATGAACAGTCCTTCTCTTACAGGAAGACAAACCAAAAATACTGATGACTCTTCCTGCACTACACAGATTTTGTCCAATCAAATGCTCTCTGGAGACTGTCACTCTTATTACCACCTCCAACTGACTAGCAAGTAGCAAATTAAATCCATATCTGTGATATACCTAAAACTTGGCATTCATTAAATATGTCCCATTCAGACTTCATACGATTTTATGGTCTTTAATATAATACTTGCATCACTGTATAGGTAAAGATAAAAATGGGCAGGGGTTTTTTTTTTCCATAATTGAGTCCGCATGCTTATTGAACGAATGACTGACTGGTGCGTGACTTTAAAATTGGTTGCTTTGGAATGAATCCGAAAGTTTTTTAGCTCTTGAGGACATGAATGATCAAGGACAGAGAGTGGGAGAGTCTGAAATCTAACATTTAAAAAAAGTGTCTCTCCTGTTCGCTCTGCCAAACACACTCTCGATCTTCTAGACACACACACACACACACACACACACACACACACACACACACACACACACTGCATGTGGGTCTAGCAAGTGTGGGAGTGTCTGGAAAGAGGAGCAGAATAGGAATGAGCCTGAAAAAAGAAGACTAATTCAAAGGAACAAACAGTGATGGGTTATCATGATCCCAACAATCGGCTGTAGAAGCCGATCTAAACTCTGAAACCTAGTCATTACAAACCACAAACGCCCTAAAATATCTATATATCTATATATATGAAATACCTCTCTGTGCTCTTCAAAAGAGAAAATCAGACTAGGGAGCACTGCAATATCTGCAGCCTGCAGGTCACAATGAAAAAATGCTGATCAATCATCATAGTCTTGGTTAAAAAACCAAAGGCATTGCTGGTTTGGCTGGTCTTTTCAACTGGGTAAAGATGTTTCTTACAACGAAACAGTGCTTTAAGAACTACTGACATTGAAGGGACACCCTTCGCCCAATATTCAAATTATTATTGACAAATATGGGTTTGCTTGATTCTTAAATAATTCAATCTAGTACCCTTGTATCCTGAAAATGTGGTTACATCCTTGTGCGCAAACATTCAAACATGAGGAAAGACAATCAAAGCAGCTTTCTCTTGGGAAACAGAGGCTAAGCCAAGGTGAATGAATGAATACAAGCCAACAGTCTCAGCCTTTGGCCCCCCACCCCCGCTCCCGCTTCCTTGCTAATAGCATGAATCACACACCACAAGCCTGAGAGCCATTACACAGCACAAACTTGATGGCAGATCACTATACACGCACACACAGATGCTAATACACAACGTCCACACTAGAAACACACACAGTATGCACTCACTACCACACCCTGCCAGTAACACTTGTGTTTTTAAGTGCTCCAAATGTCCTTGATTTGCTTGACCTATTAGACTGCTTGATGATCAGTGGGATGTGTGCCATATTTAAGAGCCTGACGATTCCTTGTGTTCACCAGTGTATCATTTTAGTGTACATCACGTACATCTGAAGCTCCTGAACTGAAGATGTTTGTACTAACAGTTTGGTCTCAGACTGGTTTAATCTGTGGTAGGTAAACAAGCCGAGAGGCGCATGACTCGCATGACTAATGCAAGAAAACACACATCCCTCATTGAAAAGAATCACATATACTGACACACACATCAACCATGACATGCATGCACATGCAAGATTATCAACGCTAAAACACTCCGAAATCAGGACTCAGGAATCAGTCTCGGCTTTCAGTTGTAGCTGTCTCTCTTACACACACACACACTCACCACTGCATCTCCAGTGCACGCATTCTGCTCCACATCCAGAACGGTTGACATGTTTCCACACACGAGACAGTGACAGCTTCAGAGAGGAGACAGGAAGAGATGGGAGGATCCACGAGAGTAACACAGAGTGGCTGAAGGAGGGATGGAGGAGAACGGACAGGGAGAGCAGTAGCTAGGCAGAGATCCAAGAGGGAGGGGAGACAGAGGAGGAGAGAGAGGGAGAGTGAGATAAATGAAGAGAGGAGGTATGTTTTTGAGAGAGAGAGAAGGAGAGGGAGAGACGGTTGAGATGCAGATAGGGTGAGGAGGAGAAAAAAGTGACTGCGGTTTGTGCTGGGGAGGCAGTGCTTGCTCATGCATACGGCAGCGCTGAAAGAGCCATGCTCTGATTGGACGAGGGGGAGTCAGGTGGGCGGGAGGTGGCAGGAGCAGGGATGAGAGGGGTGGGGCAGACATAGAGAGGGCGAAGATGGAATGATGGTCTCCACTGCACTTTATTATGATTTTGGGTGGGGTCAACCGGTTCACTACTCAGATTCAACAAGAGAAGAGATGCAGAGAGATTTGACCTTGTGAATCAATTGGTTTGGACTAAATCTATTGATTAATGATTGATGATTATTGATTATATTAATTATATTTAGTCATGGTAGTGGTTCTCAACTGGTTTTGCCTCAGGACAGATTTGATTTGATCAAGTGGGGGCAAACAATTGAGACAACAACAACTGATTATTATACACAACTATACAAAATGTCCTTACAATGTATTAATATTTCTTTTACTTTTGCATATGGTCATTTTCAACATTTTGTAGGATGTCAGTGTTGGAATGAGATTAATTCATGTTACTTTTACCAAATGACAGATGGATTTGTGGCAAAATACCTTACGGTTTGATTGGACATACGTTTTTTGGACATTAAACATATATTCAAAATTATATACTTATAAGAATAATAACAACGATATACATGTATAAATGTATAAATAAATGTGTGAATATTCAAAATAAATATCCTTAAGTTTACACTAAAAGTGAGCTAAATGTCAAAACCTTACAATTGTAAAAACAGGGTTAGGTTATAGCAATTATGACTAGATGTATATAAAAACAATATCTAAGGAATGTCCCTGTTTAGATAGCTAAGCAAAAGTGTGTGTGCACACACACACACACACAAGCATGCACACTATGCACTGAAATATCCATATATATATATATATATATATATATATGTAATCCATGTACACCTGTGACACATTTATAGATTGTGACTCACCAGTTGATAATCACTGATTTACAATAAACCAGTCAAATAAGCGATCAAATCAGTGTAACAACTAAACCTATTATCACTTTCCTTGGATTTACAGTAATGTTTATTTCTTCATTTTCTACCACTGCAATAAATTCAACGGTGGCAGAAGAACACAGTTAGCACGTCTGTGACCCAGCAGAAGTGCAGTGTGATATCATCTGCGCAATCTCTCTATAGCTCTTAGTCTCTGATAGGTTATTGATCTGCCTTGGTTCCATTTATCAGCAGATGAGGCTGAAACATTGTTTTTCATTCTATAAGCCTCTTTGTTGTTCCTCAGGGGCCACCACAGACAAACACAATCTGAGAAGCACACAACTGGAGCTGGCAAAGGAATTCAGCATTTGTGGATACAACAGTGTTTATAAAGGTATGTAGAGTATTTTGTATTTGTTTACCAGGCGATTAGCTAAAATGCATTATTCAGATAACTTATACTGCATAATGCAATGGACAGCACAAAATATACAAATTGCTCTTGCTATCTATTTCATACGAAAAGTCATACAGCTAATATACAGCAAAAGTACCCAAAGGTTTAGAAGTAATATGGTTTTATTATTTATTGATAGACCTGCAGCTTCAGTAATAAATCAGATTGTGTTAGTCACTCTGTCCATCTGAGCGAGCAGTCTTGTGGAGCGTGCTGTACCAGATTGACCTTCAGGCAAGCATGCACAGACCAGTGGGCAAAACGGACAGACACAGCTTCTGAAGGCCTGTCAAGATTGACTACCGAGAAACTTGAGAATCAACAACATATAATTTATAATGAAACAAAACAGACACAGTAAGGGAGAGAGGCCACTATGATTGTAGACGTTTGGGTTACATTTTTACATCACTATTTGATAGAGGAGACTGAGAGAAGGTCACTAAGAACTGGGAGTCAGAGATTAAATCATGTTCTAAAGAAATCTTTTCTCCTGGGAAGTGGTCTGTTGCTATTTGAGATTATTTTGAATGTTTTCTAATAAGTTAATGATGCTGTATTAGAGTCAAGGATATGACTTTGCTTACTCTGAGCCTCTGATGCCCTCTATGGGATGAAGTTGTCTCTGAATAATGATGAACCTGTCGTGATGACTTGCAGTACTCACACAGATGCTTTTGCTATTACTATTGGCTAAAAGCTAAAGAAAAAACAGGGTCTCCAAAAGGTGCCATATACACACACAGACACACACACACAGTACTGTGCAAAAGTCTTAAGCCACTAGTATTTTCACCAACATAAAAACGGTTTTAAGTCAATTTTTTCTATTTTTTGCTGTAGTGTGTCAGTAGGAAATTTTACACTTCCAAGCATTAATTTTGCCATTAATTGTAATAATCCAGTGAGATCTTTGTTTGCACAAGGAGTCTGACAACAGCCAGTGCTCCACACAGAGATCTGATCACATCATCATCCAGTCTGTCTGGAATGGCATGAAGAAACAGAACAAACTGAGACAGACTACATCCAGAAGAACTATGGCAACATCTCCAAGATGCTTCAAGAGACCCACCTGCATAGCTACCTGAAAAACTAAGTGCAAGTGTACCTAGGGCAAAAGCTGCTTTAAATGCAAAGGATGGTCACACCAAATGTTGATTTAATTTAGTTAATAGAAGTTAATTGCCAAATAAAATCTATTTATGATATTATTTTTGACAGCATGCTCATTTTACAAATAATGGCAAAATGAATGTTAAGTATGAAAATATTAGATCTATAGAAAACAGTCATTTAAGAAGTAACAGTAACTAAACGATGAAGGCAATGCAGTTTTAACAAAAGAAAGAAAAAAAAAGTTGAAATAAAATGTTGAAACTTATAACAACATTTGGGACATAAAAGTAGGTGTAATAAAAATAAAAATCACCAAAAAAGTCTGAATTTCAAACTTCTCATTCTTAATTTGTCCAATGAGCTGCTTTGTACGAAACTATATCAGATGGAATTGGGAAACATAGGCATTTTCCATAGCATTCAATCTGACTTATGTCACTTTAAAACTATAAGCAATGGAAAACCATTTATGCCATTAAAATGGACAACAGTTTATTTCACTTTTATCTACTGCTTTTTGCACTACTTTTTGGTTGGAGGTGAGAGACAGACTGCATTACCTCTCTTAACCAGCAGAGAGCAGTCACACCTTAAACCTGATATGCCTCATGCACATGTAAGTGTTCTGCAGCACTCAGTGCTAGTGTGAGATTGGATTGGCTGGCCTGGTGTCAGCCCATCACTGGACTAACACTTGATGTTTGTGAGCTCCTGTACAGAGTCTTGCTGAGTAAGGAAAACTAAAGTCATATAATGTAAAGCAGGTCATGCGTGAGTCTCAGCATGATCACGTCATCAGCTGCAGGTGCTATATTTAGCTCATCTGAGACCCCAGCACTGAAAAAGGAGGATGTGTTTCCATATATATATATATATATATATATATATATATATATATATATATACACACACACACACACAGTGCCTTGCAGAAGTATTCATTTTCTTTACGTTTTATGTTGCAGCCTTACGTTAAACCGCTTTAAATTACTTTTTTTCCCCCCACAACAATCTGCACTCCACACACCATAATGACAAAACAAATAACAGGTTTTTAACATCTTTGCAAATTTATTATACATAAACATAAATGATTCCATTGCATAAGTATTCAAACCCTTATCTGAGACAGTTGAAATTTAGCTCAGGAGCATTCATATTGCTTGTAGATGTTACTACACTTTGAGTGAAGTTAACCCGTGGAAAATTCAATTGAATGGGTATGATTTGGAACGGCACACACATCTTAATAAAAGGTCTAACAGCTGAAAATGCATATCAGAGCAAAAACCAAGCCCTGAGGTCAAAAGAACTGCCTGTAGAGCTCAGAAACAGGTTTGCGTCAAGCCACACATCTGGGGAAGAGTTCAGAAAAAAATTCTGCTGCATTGAAGGTTCACAGAATCATGTAGCCTTCATTATCCATAATGGAAGACGTTTGAAACAACTAGAACTCTTCCTTGAGCTGACCTCCTAGCCAAACTGAGCAACTGATGGCGAAGGGCCTTGTCTAGACTGGTGACCAAGATGCTGATGGTCACTCTATTTGAGCTCTATGATCATATATGCAGATGGGAGAAACCTACAGAAGGACAAACATCACTGCAACACTCCACCGATCTGGCCTTTATGTCAGTGTGGCCAGACCTAATCTTCTCAGTGAAGACAAACAAAAACCCTTGGAATTTGCAAAAAAGCACCTAAAGGACCCTCAGACTCTGAGAAACAATATTCTCTGGTTTGATGAACCTCAATTCCAAACATCATGTTTGAAGAAAACCAGCTCTGCTCATCACCTGCAGAGTACTATCCCAAAAGTAAAGTGTGGTGGTAGCAGCCTCATGCTGTGGGGCTGTTTTTCAGCAGAAGGGACTGAGGGACTCATCAGAGTAGAGGAGAAGCTCAATGCACCAAAATATTGAGATAGCCTTAATGAAAACCCAGTCCAGAGCATTCAGAACCTCAGACTGGGCAGAAGGTTTATCTTCCAGCAGGACAATAACCCTAAACACACAGCAAGAGTGGCTTATAGACAACTCTGTGAATGTCCTTGAGTGGCCAAGCCACAGCCTGCCCATCCAACCCGACAGAGCTTGAGAGGTGAAGAGCTGAGGTGAAGAATGGCAGATAATTGCCAAATGCTGATGAGCAAAGCTTGTCGCATCAAACAAAAAAGACTTGAGGCTATAAAGGTGCTTCAGCTAAGTACTGAGTTAAGGGTTTGAATACTTATGCAACACTTATTTCAGATTTTTTATTTTTCATAAATCTACAAAGTTGTGACAGTTCTGTTTTTGCTTTGCCATTATGGTGTGTGGAGTGTAGATTGATGTGGGAAAAAAGTAATTTAATGCAGTTTAACATAAAGCTGCAACAACAAAACGTGAAAAAAATTAAGGGGTTTCAATACTTCTGCAAGGCACTGTATGTATGTGTGTATATATATATATATAAAATTTGAAGATGTCAACCACCATCACGTCATCTATTACTCAGAATTACTCCTGATGTGTTTTACAGGAAGATGCATTATGTCTAGAGTACCTTCTCAAATTACAACAACATCAGGACCATCTTATTTCCTTTTAAATGGATTCATTTCAACTAAACAAAATCAGTTTATGGCTGTCGGAACTGATTTACAGAGTCCTGGAGTGATAAAGGTAGAGCACACAGTATCATAAAATCAGTCTCATATTCAGCTTTATTTCAACATCAAAATATAATGTTCTTCCCAAAACAACACCTTTGATATTAAAATATGAAGGTTGAACAACCTAAAATACTCATATCACACCACTTGACTGTTTTAGCACACACAAACCTTTAATGAGTGTTTAAGAATAACTCATTTTTATCTCATCCACTAATGAAATATATATATATATATATATATATATATAAAAGTCTTATCTTACCTGACAGTCAAAATCTTGGAAGTTCTGAGAGTTCTGTAGGAGAAAGAGATGATATCTGATTATTCTATACTCACTGACTTACATAAAAATGTCCAACAATGTTCAATTTTGATCAAATCATCAATTACTCTCTGACCAGCTTCTGTTGCTCTTTATACTGACACCACTAGGTGGAGTGAGAGGTCAGGGAGTCTGTCTATTTATAGGAATGGTTCACCCAAAAATTTAAATTCTGTCATAATTAACTTGTGGTCATGTCATTTCAAACCTGTATGCTGTTATTTTTTAGTGGAAAGTAGAAAATTAAGACTTGGAGTTGCATGGAAAATATGTCTACATATTAAACTGAATTAAAATGAGAAATGTTGCCTTATTAACTAGTTGAAATAGGTTTTATTTTATTTCAGTCAATGTTCATGAAAATGTTTTTTATGATTTTAGTTTTACTTTGTTTTAGTTTTATTTAACTATAATAACCCCTTGTCTAAATATGATCTCATGATATCCTACCCACCATTTGCGTTCTGTTAGATGTATAAACCAGAAGGAAAAAATAAAACAATAAAATGAAAAAAAATAAATAAATAAAATAAATCATTTCCAACCAGCATTTCAAAAGAAACTGTAATGTGTCAGATTTGGTACTTTTAAACTTATTTTGTTATTATTATAACTTTTTTTTTTTTTTCAACCTCTTACCGAGGGGTCTCTGTCTGGAAACCCAATCTGCTAACTCCTGCTCTATGCTTCAGCCCATTCATTAGTTCCAAGGGAGAGGAATCCACCCATAAAACGTTTTTCCCTCGCCTTGTGAATTATACTGGCGGCCTTGCTCAATGCTAATGGGTGTATGGCATTTACATTTCTATTTTTAGCGTTACTGATATGGATGTTGTGTGGCAAAGAATGATGGCAAGATATAAACTGACAAACCCTGCGGACGCCGTGATGCAAATTCCTGCCAACAGGGGCTGCAGGAGGAATAATAATTGCTCTGGAGAAGACAGAAATATCTTTAATTGTGCAGAATTTTTTTGCACCTCAACCCCACCCGTCCTGTCTTTTACTACTCCTGTCCTTTCAATTTCATTCTTCCACTTTTCCTCTTTCTCTTAAAACCATTTCACTAATATGCCACCCCATCCACCTCTTTTCCATCTCCATTCATTTTCTCTTGCTACAGTAACTCCCACATGAATTATTCAGTTCGACGAAGTAAAGACAGACACAGGGGTAGAGAAGAACTTTGCTTCAGATACAGGAAAACGCAGATCTCGAACACAAGGAGCCATGGAGGGGAAGACATGAGTGAGAGTGTTTTCATGTGGCAAAGATGTGTAACACGAGTCGTGAGACTTGATGTGTGCGTGAGCATCACTACGGTTTATGCTGTTTAATTACTGATGGATGTAGCCTATAGGCTTTTTGTGTTAGATCTTGCTCCTCATACATTTATTTGCATATTCATCAACAATGGCTCAAGGTCTGGCTGCAAATTCTGCTGATTTAAACTAAATATCTAAGACATATAAGATTTAGAACAATTGATTTTGTAAAAATTGAAGATTGGGTTGGAAATTACAAACCAAAAAACTGCAATAGAGTTACGTTATGGATGTATGATTTCTAGCTATTATTGCTTATTTTGCTCAAGAATTGGTCAGCTTTTTAAAAATATCAGTAATTTGTCTGGCAAAAAAAAAACATTGCTCAAAATATTATTATTATTTTTAAATGAATATTATTATAAAATTATTATATTTTAAAGTAAAAATCTGAAAACTAAATACATAAATTTTGTCTTTATATTTATTCATTTTTCAAAAAAAAGAAAAGAAAAAAAAAGTGGTTTATCTTGATATTTATAATATACTTGGATAACTACTTTAAAAAAAATACATTTTTAAAAAAAAATTGTTTATATTACCAAATCTCAATTTTCATCATTTAATGACTGTACTATTATTCTAAAATTTATATTAAAAACCTTTTTACTTCTAGGGTATATAAAACATGGCATTTACAGTACAGAAGTCATGCAAATCTGACAAAAATATCACTTATACATACGTACGCAAGCATGCTAGTGTACCTGCATGTGACTCGGATGTTTCTGATAGGTTTATCTCACCTTGTAGGTCAGCAGAGGCTTGATCTCAGTCAGCTGAACGTCTTGTAGCTCATCCATCTCTGTCTGTCTGCAATACAAAAAGAAAAAAAATATACATTTGTGAAACACTCACATCATAATCAACTCTATTTCTTACTATAAATAAAAATCAATGTGTACATGGTTTCAGTTGAATCTAATCTAGTCTAATAAAGTTCAACTTTGCCAGACCAATTGCACACTGCGTCACATTTGCAGCTGACTTCATAAAGTCAATACAGAGGCCTTGTATTGAATTTCTATTAATAAAACACGCTTTGCGACGTACTTAGCAGAGTTTTAATAATTTCCTCACTTGTAATCAGGCATAAGTGTAGTCACCCTTTTATTTTTAATTAACCTGGAAGACCTGAGATTGGGTATCAGCCCACAACAGCCTTTAGTTACACACACACTCAGTAAACAGTAATAAAAGCTGAGTGCCAAAGGAAATGTCGACAATTAAATCTGCTCTTTTTAGTTGCCTTGGGAACAGGGATGTTTTGATGAAAGGGTACAGTCTGCTAGCTAGCTAATATATAAATATTGCATGATTCTGGTCTGCGATTAACGTTGTCAAGGCCGAACGATAAGCAAACATGCACAATGTATTTAAAGCATCGGTTTCTATTTATCATTCTTGCAGCAAAATCACTTCCTGTATTCATTACAAGGACTGAGACAGGAATGATTATTTGCACAGACAGCTAATAAGTGACTAAGCAAATGAACCCCTAGTTTATGATTTTTTTTTTTCAATGTTTATCAAATGTGAGACCAACAGAAATATGATGCATGATCAAATTTTCGGCTTGTATACGAACAGGATAAAACACTGACCTAGACACTACAAAAATGTGACGGTCGGTATGAATGAGGGGACTATAGAGATCTGCTGGGCTCATGCTGTAAAGCGGAATGACATGCTGACACGGCTTAACCCACTTCCACTAGCCTCATCTGTCTACTGTCACAATCATTCTGGCCTTCCTGACCTTGGGACAGAACCAAACGCTTTTCAACATTTTTTTAAGCAGTCTCTATGTTCACCAAAGCTGCATTTCTTTGATAAAAAATACAGTAAAAACAATATTATTGTACAATATTATTACGCTTTAAAAACATTTTCCACTGAATTTCTTCAGTGTCACATGATCCTAGTGAAATCATTCTAACATGCTGATTAGGTGCTCAAGAAACATTATTATCAATGTTGAAAACTGCTTAATATTCTTGTGAAAACTGTAATACATTTTATCAGGATTCTTTGATAAATAGAAAGCTGAAAATAACATTGATTCGATTCAATTCTGACTCTCAAGCTGTTGATTCGATTTCCATTTCGATTCAATTCAAAATATATATATATATATATATATATATATATATACACACACACACACACACACACACACACACACACACACACACAGCCC